>JAOUZG010016644.1:6684338-6702171 GCA_026289955.1 Argiope argentata | reverse complement strand
TATAAAAGGCTTTTTATTCATCAACTCTGGTTCAAGTACATTTTTTAAAACTTGTAGTGGATGATACTTCATGTTAATACAGTTTTTTCAAATATTAATTCATTATTTTGGTTAATTTTTTATTAATTAAAAACTAAATTTTCCGCTAAAACTCTTCGTTTCTCCACCGCCAAATCAGTAAGATTTCAGGTTTTTTCCCCCACGCTATTGAGATTAGGTTTAACCCTTTGCAGTCCGATGTCGAGTGTGACTCGACACTCAAGACTGTGCATCATTTTAACCTTTTATTTATTTATTTCTCAAATTTAATTGTTAAAAGCGCCTACATAATAGTTAAGAGATTTAAATTAATTTTCAAAGAAATTTGACTGAAAAGAACTATATATATTTATTTTTCATAGCAATAAACAAATTTTTGTATTAAGTGAATAACTTTGCATCTAATTATTTTTCGGACTACAAAGAGTTAAAATGTCTTCGATCGATCATTTCAAACAATTGTTTATTTTCTAAGTTTTTGATGCATTTAATAGGAAATGTTATTAATTAATATATTTTTCGAAATCATTTTGAAGTATTTTTGAATTAAAATAAAACCAAATAAAGGAAATTAAAAATGTCTAATCTTTATTGTCCTTACCTAAACTTACGTAGAAAATTCATGTACTTGCATTGCCCCAAACGGAGTTGAAAATTCACGCATGGTTGACTTAAGAAGGAATTGACTTAAATTTGTTTTATATTTCTTGTTTTATGTTTATGTTAGTGATAGACCGTCATCTGGGAAATGTTACCGTCCTCATAATCGCCATACGACATTCACCTATTGATATATTGAACCTAATGATAGTGTGGCATGTTGACCTTCTCTTGTATAGGTCTATCCACGACCTTTAAAAAATTGATGTATTTGTGCGATTAGGTAATGATTCACATTAGATAAATGCTACATAATAAGATCAAAGTTCACGTTTAAAAAAATAACCACATACGTCTGTTACTCATTTGTAAATTAATGTTCTTTGACCTACATTCTTTCCTTATTGCTGTATTTTAAACGTATAAATTATTCCCTAGTAACTATGAGTTCATCCAATTTTCACGTTTTTTTTAAAAATATTTCATAATGCACTTTTGTAATATAATTTTTTTAAATCTTGTTCCAGGATATTTGGAAGGTAAATAGAGAGAAAACGGAGCAGAACACATGTTTGATCCCATTTTGGTACAAATTTGAAATTTCAGTGAAAATGAAAAATCAAATTGCGATCATTTTGAAAGTGAAATTCCAAGGTGTCATATTCAAAGATTTGGAGGTAAGCAAAAATTTAACTTTCTAACCGGCCGATTTTATCTAAAAGTTGATACGGATTTATTATTATAATTTACATATCAACTACATTACTACTACTACTACTTATAACAGGAACAGGAATTAAGAATAAAGGATTTTGTTTATCCTTAAACAAAAGGATAACCATAAAATGATGCGAATATAATTTCAAAAAGATGTTTCTTTTAAAAGTAAATCTTAGGAATAGGAATGATTCAAAGCTCCATATTTAATTTTGATGATTATAATATTCATTTTTATATATTATTTGCATGAAAATAATAATCAATTCTCGACTCTTATGTTTATAACTTAAATCGATAGGACAATGACGTTTTAGATTCGACGAAACGACACAAAAAGTTCAGAAGAATGTTTCACCAGAACCAGTCTTGCATCTGCTGTGCTATACGATATCTATTTTGCAGTCTGTGTTTATTGTGCGTAAGGCTTGTATTTACGCTGTTAGTGACTGTTGACTGCTGGATTGTTTTTATTTGAAGTTTTACTTTATCAAGTCATCCTGTAAATACCTGTAAATAAATTTGTTTGTACTATCCTCAAGTCAAGTCCATTCAATCCGAACCCGCTACGCTAAAAACGTAACAATATTTTTGGACAACAGGACAATCTAACTTATTGCCGATGAATTTAGAAGAAAATGGACACAAATCTACAATTTTGATGTTAAACCACATGCCAAATTTCATTCGAGTGACTCAGGCCATGTTTTTTTCATGACAAAAAGAGTGATAATGTGACATTATTCTAAAAATGCATTTTTCATGTTCAAGGAGATTTATAAATGAAGAATCCTTGAATTTAGATCATTTCTTACAATACTATCATATACATCATCAAAAACTTAAAAAAATGATCATATAATAAAATATCAATTATATATAGTATAAATTCATATAAAATAACAATTGCAAGATTATTTAAAATATCCAACAGACGAGGGTTAATAAAAAGAATATTCATATCCTTTACAGATATTAGTTATCTTATATAAAACTTAAATTCATGTTTTCCAAATTTTTAACAGTTTTGTTATCATCTGAATATTGTTGCCATCTGGATCTTCACTGAACGAAATGCTTTTTACACTAAAAGTCAGCAATGTTTCATCTGACTTCTCTTGAACACAGAATTAAAGAGAATTGCGAATCTGGCCATTTCTGATGCCTGCCAATCGGCAGCTGCAAAGATCCGTTGGTATGAAATACTGTTAAGAGCTTTTTCTGTCGTTTTGCAGCATCTGGGATTTCACTCTCTCGTCCATTCACGTTTGGTACGATAAAAATATCGAGAATCGGGTGCCATTTCTTTCTTTATTTATTTAAAGAAATCCAGGTATCGCTCAAATCCTCTTTTGAAAATCGAATATAAAAAGAATGGTGTTGTTTTTTTTCTTATTCAATGGTATATAAAGTATATAAAGAAGTTCTGTTATGGGCAAAAGAATTCAAAAAGATTTCGCTGAATCCCCACATCTCCAAAACATATTTTTAGAGTTATGGCTTTCTGGCTATAAATATGATAATTTTTTGAAAAAAAATTTTGAGTTTGACAAATGAAACTCGTTTGTAGTTTTTTTTTCTATAGATATCTTTCATATTTTGAAATAAAACCAAGAGAAAGTACAACTCTCTGTGTGTGAGAGTAAGTAAATACGATAATTATTGAACATGAAAATTTAGTTGGAAAAAAATCAGTGTCCAGCTTTAATAAATGAAATGTGAATTTGTCTCAAAGTTCGAACCAAATTCATCAAAGTATTCATTTTTTGCGAATGCGTTCGAATAAATGAAATAACTTAATAAAACACAAACCTCAATTCTGAAAATGAAAAACTGCGCATTTATTTAGTTCATTGTTAAAAAAAAAAGGTATATGGCTATTAAAATAACTTAGATTTAATATCTATTCTATAAGAAATTTAATTGAAATTATAAGCAAAAAAATAATTAGTCAATAAAAAAGGCTATTTATAAATATACTTCCACAAATGGCATAACAAGATTTAATAAGATTTTATTTTGGAAAGTGTTTTTTTAAACTTATATTACGGATTGCTAGTGAAGAAGATATTTCATAATAGCTTCAAAAGAAAAGAGCTTACTTTTTCAAAATTATCTTAAGGAAACAATTGCTCTGTAAAATTTGGCATTTACCACTTGACATACGAATTTATTTAACTTTCTAATTAGATAACTCATCCTATTTTGGTAATTTATAGTTAATTTTATTTTTTTAATAATATATGGAGCATTTGGGATTTCAAATGGTTTCATATTGATTTTTTCGTATTTAAATACCTAATTATGCAGCTTAATTGCAGACTTGAAAATAAAAATTCAGTCATTCGATGCGCGTGTCAGACACGTCATTGTATGCGAAGTGGTTAAGAAACGTTTTTTATCTCTTAATCATTGTTGTTGTCTTCGTATTCCACTTTACAATAGAAGGAGGAATGAAGTAGCTTCTTAGGTTATGGACCCTTGAGCTCCCGACGGTTTATTTATGACTTCTAGGCTCACACACGTCACAAACCCTTTTTATGAAACGGACATCATTCATGCGTTTCATTCATTCATTCGCAGGTAGTAATTTAGTACTGGAACAGAGAACGATCACCTCTGAACCAGTTCCCACAGTGGTATTACTCTCGATATGGAGGACTTTGTAGTCACGACAGATTTAACGTGCGCCTGCTCCCCCATAGGCGGAGAGTCTTCGGCAGGCAGGTTCGAACTCGCAACCTAAGGAATACGAGTCCAACGCCCTACTAACCAGGTTATCCCAGCCCTACTCTTAATCTTTCAGAAACAATTTCTTAAGTTTTAGAATACTTGTAATATACAATTTCCTTTATGCAACTGCTATTGATGATTGATCTCACACGAACTAGCGCAAATAGCAGAACACTTTCATCAAAAAGACAACATATCTTCATTTATTTGAACAAGTCATATTTTAACCTCATATATTACGTAGATTTGGCAAGTATCATTATATAGTTATCTTATCTCTCTCACCCCCCCCCCTCGAATTTAGGGCTCCTTGTAAATTGAGTCGATAGATGTGGAACAGACCATTTTCAAGAAAGAAAATTTGATCGATCCGTTACATTTTCACTATTATCTAGAATGCCAGAAATTCTCTCAAGAATGCTTCTAAAAAAATCCTAAGGTATATCGTAATTAATTTCATACAAATATTCTATTTGTCGTATTGATATTGTTGCAAACCCCTGAAAATATAATTATCGAAATCATATCAATCCTTTTTCATTAAAGATGAAGGTAGAAAAGAAGAAAATTAGTTAACAACAATTATACAATGCTGACAACAATTGTAAAAATAGCAATTTTAAAAACAAAACTGACAACAATTGTAAAAATAGCAATTGTAAAAACAATACTGACAACAATTGTAAAAATAGCAATTGTAATGAGAAGTACATTTATGTATATTAGACTAAAATATCTTCACCGAAATACTGGCACAAATTTTTAAAAGCACCGAAATAATTTTAAAAATAAATAAAAGAGAGTATAACAAAGAAAAAAAATTTTCACAAATTTCAAGAATATAATATAAATGGTTTCTTCTTTCTTAACGAGGAGTTTTTTATCTTAAGAAACTGCATAAAAATGTTAGACTAATAGTATTAGAAAATAGACTAATAGTATTAGAAAGACTAATAGAATTAGAAAAGCATTCAATTCTCTCAAGTGCAATTAAAATTTCTGACAGGCTAGTTTCATGAAAGATGAAAATATTTTCCAAATTACGATACTTTTAAGTGCCATGTCATCGGAAGACAAAATCTGTAAAACTCCAAATGATTCATATATCGAAGGCTATCAAAAGAACCGAAGAGTATATTTCCGGCTAGTAGCAAGAAAAAGTCAATGGCTATTTAAAAGTCCCCAAATGTCTCAAGAAGGGGACATTCATCTTAATTTACCCGTTCCCAGGGTCCAGACACCACTGACCGGATCTATTCAATATCATACGGGAGGCTTATCTCCGGGAAACAAGGCAAGAAGATTTCCCGTAGGAAGCAATTTCTTCCTTCACCTTTGGGGGAGCAAAGAAGGAGATGACATCTTTACGGCAAAGAAACATGATGGAAGGTCTATAAACCTGTCTTGGTCCTGTTTTTATACAACGCCTTGACGGAAGCAAAGGTGTCCGTCAATGTGAGAAGTATAATATATTATGATAGGGAATAATTATAGTTACGGTTATTTAGATGAAAATAAAATTGAAACTACAATCTGATGAACTGTTTTAATAATTAGTGGTGAAGAATTTTTCAGCATTCTAAGAATTATTTGTAGTCAAAACGTTGAAGAAATATATTTTTTTTTAATTTCAGGCTAAAAATGCTCTTAATGGATTCACTTATTTTACAAAATAAATGGTTACTGCATTTTAAAATGTTTTCCGCCATTAATGCTACTTCAAGACTTATAGACAATTTTATGGTAAAAATCAATTTTATCCTAATTTTTGGTTATTCTAGAATTCCGCTTTGCAAAGGAAGGAAAGGGTTCAGTATCTTCTGAGAGTATGGCACCTAAGGGCAGAAGTCTGACTTCTATCTCACACACGTCACCAACCCTTTTTCTGGGACGGACTTCATTCATGCATTTCATTTATTCATCCACAGATCGTAATTTAGATCTGGAACAGAGAACATTTGATGATAAACATCACAGCACAGACAATATATTTTAATTTCTTAATTAAAAATTGCTTGACTATTTTTTAAAATCTTTTTTTACTGTACTTTCTTTCCTATTAATAGAGAGGAAAAATGAATGTGTTTTGACATTTACCAAATTAAACCATAAGTATATATTTTTGAGCGATTTTTTTTGAAGATTTATGATTTTTTTTCCTATAATTAAATCCAAGAAAAGCTTTTGGACGAAAAATGGTTTTACACGGTTTAAATAACTTCAAAGAAATAATTGTATTGGAATTCCTATCTAGGTCAACAAAGAAAACTTTTATTTTAGTTTCTTTTAATAAATAATCACAGTTAATATGTATATACATATGTAAATAGTATGTAATACATATGTATATACATATTTATATAATATGTATATACATATGTATATAATATGTATATACATATGTATATAATATGTATAACATATGACAGAATCACAATATTAAGTGGCAACATAGAGAGAGAATTTTATAGCAATGTTCCATTCTCCTTCTGGACGTGTAGCTCAATCTTAAAGTTAGAGAGGAGAAGAGATCAACAATTAATGCCAAAGATTTTAAGGAAATAAGTCGGAATTGAATCTAAAGCTTAATATTTTTTAGTTTTATTTTTTCAGAAAAATTCTTTATTCTAAACACTAAACAGCAACTGTTAACTCATTCTCAAAAGTCTTTTGGATAAAACGCATATTTAAAGCAAACATTTTCAAAAATTTATCAAAAAAAAATATTGATTTTCTCAAGAAGTGAATTCGCATTCTTCGCCTTCACGTGAAAAATACCAAGATCCTCAACTTCTACCGATTGAGCTACTGCCTGTTGATTTCAAATTTCATTACAAACTGCTAGGACTCTATTTAAAGTACGAGGGCAAATCAAAAAGACTTTGCACCAATTTTTTATTCGCCAAAAACAGATACATACAGTTATTTACAAATATACATAGCGTACTACGAACCTAACATTATTTCTCCACATAGTTACCACACGGGTTCAGACTTTGTCCCTTCGCAGCACTAAAGAGATCCCGTGTGGATCCCTTAAAGATCCCCTTGTGGTAGAATTCTTCCGGCTGTCTGTGGAACCACCGTCTGACCACGTTATTGACTTTTTCGTCATAGGAGAATTTCTGTCCTGCCAGAAACTTCTTCAACCGAAAACGTGAAAATCACTAGGGACAAAGTCTGGACTCTAAGGTGGGTGTTCCAGATTCTCCCAGTGAACGCTCATTCTCATGCAAGTCTTCACGACCTTTTTGAAACTCACGACACCACCATTGAACTCTTCTCAAAGAAAGACATTTTTCCCTTACGTGGGGTGCATTTCCTTGTGAATTGCTATGGGCCGTGGGGTGCATTTCCTTGTGAATTGCTACGTTTGTCCATTTCTCCATAGAAAACGATAACACTTCGCTGCTCATAAGCTGAGTGGTCTAAATGTGGACGTCTGAAGAACAACCACCATCTTAAATGCCTGATAGCAGCGCCACTCATCGGAACAAAAGACAGATACGGCTGGTACGGTTCACTCCTGAGAATATGTTTCTTTGTATTCACAGCCGTATTTTGGGTTTAAAAAAATAGGCACAAAGACTTTTGATTTACCCTCGTATTAAAAATTAATTAATGTTATTGTTTTTATTTCTCATCCCCATGACCATCAGAGCTAGATCAAATCAATGAACTCCTTCACCTTGAGAATATTCTGTACCAAAAGCGGAGCATTTATGGTTGGGGTAAAGCACAGCTTCTTTGGTCAGGGACCTAGAGTACCGCGTGACCGACCGCACAGTGGAGTGACCTTCGCACCTTGGGTGTATATCTATATATATATATATATATATATATATACAGAGAGAGAGAGAGAGAGAGAACTAGCAGTAGTAATTGAAAATATTTCTACTAAAAAATTTAGCTTGTAAATTTCATAAATATTTTTTTAAATATTTGTTGCAATCTTTAATGTTATAAATATTTTTCAACAATATATTTCCTTGTTACACTAAAATTCATAATTAAACATTAACATTTTTTAAACTTCAAAGAAACTTAACTTTTTTTAAACGCGTGATTTTCTTCCACAGATGAAAATTAAAGATTTAAAAAAGTGTATTTAAATTACCGCAAATGATAGCGTGCAATTAGATGACTGCTAAAATAATTATGTTTTGTCTAAACACTATTTAGATAATTAATTTACTCAATAAAGTGGATAAGTGCCATCAAAACACATCATAATTATTTAATATTGTTACAAGCGGGTGAACACCACGAAAACGGGCCGAGGTTGGCGACGTTTGACGAGGAGCTTAGCACCAGCCGGGTTGGTTTGTCGAAAGGAATAGTCTGGTAGCCGCTGGTCCGTTCATGAAGTCCCGCATGCTTTTATTCGCTCACTTCGGCTGTATAAGGGACGGGTTGCAGTAGTTTCGGCAGTTTAATCTCAAAGCGGATTACTTTTCTCGCTTGTTATTAGTGAGCTGTCTTTACATTTGCTGTTAACGTTGTATAATTGAGCTCGCTGTGATTTACTGTTTCCTGTGCTATACGATATCTGTTTTGAAGTCTGTGTTTATTGTGCGTAAGGCTTGCATTTAGACTGTTAGTGACTGTTAGTAGATGGTTTTTATCTGAGGTTTTCCTTTATCACGTCATCCTGTAAATAGCTGTAAATAAATTTTTTTGTGCTGTCCTCAAGTAAAGTCCATTCAATCCGAACCCGCTAAGCTAAAAACGTAACAATATCTATCAAAATTTGAAACTTGCGAATCATCTCTTAAAATAATTACATGAGTTGCAAAACTTTACTAAAAAAATTTATATGTATTTAAAACAGTCCATATTTAAGACAACTCATCGATCGCCAATTTTCATCCAGTCTATTCTCCATTTCATTCCTTATCTAGTTTCTAAATTCATTATTTAGAGTAAAACGAGACCTAACGAATGCGAACTAGTTTATGGTGATAAATCAGTCCGATCCCCACTTTTGTTAATTAGTAATCATTGTTAAAATGGATTAACTTTTCTGGACTCATTTTACGAAAGCTCTTCAGTGAAAGTTCTCCGAATTCTGCGGAGTTAGCAATCCGACGAGCTGATTAATCTATTGGAAAACAAGCCAATAGTGCGGAATGACATCTCTTGATTGATGGAGTTGAACTCATCAATCCTTGCAGAATTGAGCGTCATTTCTTTTCTTCCAGTACCTCTGCTACTGAGTATAACGTCTGCAAATGTAAAAGGGTTCGCATGAACTCCTCAACTAATTCTTTTAAGGCTCTACATAGTGTTACCCATCTGCCACGTGCAACAATATGTTGCTAGTTAGTGGTTTTAAGCTTATTTTTTATATTTTATATAATATATTTTTAAATATTTTCAGTGATATTAGTAGTTTTTAATGAAGAATTTCTTAGTTTGAAATACTTTTCTGTAATGTTTTAATTTTTAGCCAAAAAATGTAACATATAATCATAGTTTTCTTTAATATATCAGTGTATGAAGCATATTTCCCTAATTATGACTATATTATAATCGAGCGGGGGACTAAATAAAAACATATATTACATAATTTTTATTAATTACGTTTGCCAATAAGTTCAAATATTTTTCGAACAAAGTAAACTGGTGCTATATGCAACATGATAATTGTAAGGGAGCTGCGAAAGCAGAGAAGTATGAAATGAACTAAAATGAAGAGGAGTTGAGGTGTTGAACAATAGAGAGAGATGGTGGATGGGAGATGGGTTGATGTTGAGAGCTCAATGATGTTGTTCTTGTATTAAATTTTATTATATTATTCTTATCTATTATGTCCCCAAATGAATATCAATTAAGTGTTTTTTATTATTATTAAAAACTAAATTTGGCGTTATGCCAATTATTTAATTCACACCTGTTAATGAAATGGCAATTTATGCCTTACTTTTCTCCCCAGATGCTGAATTTATAATAGCTCGGCAGCACCGACAATAATACATGGTACCCCACAAGGTATGCAACGGCTAATTTTTACAGATTCGGATAGAACACGTTAAGATGAGTATTTTGATATATAACATACGAGGTCCTGAATATAGAGTCATAGTCTAATTGCAAGAGAAACATTAATTACGAATCCGGCAGTTTGTATTCTAAATTATGATACATAAGACAATAACCCAATATGGTAGCTTCCCTTGATGGTTATGCAAATTTGGGACAACCAGAAACCAGAGAAACAAAGTGTCTCTGCAAGAAAATATACAAATACTTTCAGCGACATATATGGCTAGAAAATAGGTTTAATGAGAATGAGTCCCACATTATTCGCAAAAAAAATATTTCTGTATAAAGTATGTGCTTTGTGGGATTCTGAAATGAGTCAATATTCGATTGAAAGTGTTTTCATGGTGCTGACATTATGAATTGAAATCATAGAGGGCGGGGGGGGTCTGCAATCACTACAACTTAAACAGCACGACAATCGAAAGAACGTAAAAAAGACTTAAGGAAACCTACATTGTGTTGAACAAAGGGCTATAGAAGATATGCAAGTTTTTGAATGACAATGAAATCCGATTATTGCGTGACATAGACAAGATAAGAGATTATTGGTCTACGCAAGATAGTGTTAGACTTCTCCATACTCTGATCTTTTAGCTGAACATTTTCACTATTGACTGATAAAGTAAGATTCCACTACGAAACAAATAATATTAGAGAATGGCCACCTTCCTCTCCGGATCTTAAACCTTGGGACTTTTTATGGAGAGGTTTGAAAGACACCGTGTATCTTATACAGCTCTGAACACTGAACGTCTGGATAACAGTAACTGAAACCTAGAGCAAAGATATTGGAACAGGTGTTCTGCAGAAAATAATTGAAAAATTTGATTTGAAACTTCTCCATTTTATTTTTTCGAATGACTGACATGTCGAAAGTCTATTGCATTGAAAGTACTCAAACATTTATTTTTTGCATGGTTTTTCTTGCAATTTCTTGAAGTTTTCATGCCACAAACTTCACTTCTTAATTAGACTATGGATCTAAATTCGAGGACGCCATAGGCTGTACATCAAAATATTTGTCTTACCATGTTCTATCTGAATCTGTAAAAGTTAGGCGCTGTATATCTTGTAGTACATTCAGTAATATGATATAATATAAAAATCTGTAATGGTAAAAAAACACTCCATACTGCAAAAAACGCGAGAGGAAATAGAAAATGAAATGATTGCAAACCCGCAGAAATGCAGAATAAACATATAGGGTGCTCATTGATTATTCTCGAGTTTTCGTTACCTTATAACTTTCGAATAAAAAATATTGCGTAAAAATCGATTACGTATTCGTAAATTACAATTCAAAAAATTTTATTAATGATATTAGAGTTTAAAGCTTCACAATTTGCACTTTGTAGGCATTCAGATGAAGGTGGTAATGGAGAACGTTCCATATTGTCGTATGCGGCATATGTAACTGCACAGCTGATTGTCTCGTTGATTTTCTTGAACTGCGATTAAACGTTTCGTGGATGCAATCAACATTTTCCTGCGAATTGCTTGGTCTTCCCGCTCCCTTTTGGTGTTGAACGCTACAAGTTTTCTGAAATTGTGTTAACCAGCTTCTGATAGAATTATCCGAAGGAGGATCTTTCTTGTACGTGGTCCTGAAGCGATGTTGAGTAGCTATGACTGATTTGCAGTCTGGGTAATTATGAAAAACCACAAAACACACATTGCTTTTTCTTGCACGGTCACCATTTTTATTTATGGCGTCATAATTACCCAGACTGCAAATGCGCTAAGATTGCATTGTTGCCACGTAAAATTCTTTGAGTTGTAATTTACGAATACGTAATCGGTTTTTGTGTAATATTTTTTATTCGAAAGTTATGAGGGACGGAAACCCAGACAATAATTAATGAACACATTGCATATAGGACGAAATGTTACTAGATGATTATCATAAAGCCAGTAATTTTTGCAATCAATCCTTATTAAAGAGTCAAATTTTTACTTCAACACAACGTTTTGTTATTTGAAGAGCTTTTTGAATACCTTTTAAAAAAATTAATGCAGAGGACACTTAAAAAAAATAACTATTTATTTTGTTATTATTAAGATATTTGCGTCTTAAACTGATCTTTTTTTAGGATATTCTTTTAAAAAATTTATTTAAAAAAAATAAAAACTCCCGATGCAAGCAAAGATAAATAAAATCTCCCACATAACCATATTTATTAAAAAGAAAAAAAAATTATTTTTTGATTTTAAAAAAAAGAACTGCAAATTTTTACGAATGACTTACTTTTAACATCGCTAAAACGATTTTAACACGAAAACATGCTACAGAATGTTCCCCCTGCTTCCAACAGTTCCGCACGTAAAAACGGAAGTGACGTAAATAGTGCGAAGACTGCCTTTGAAACCTTGTGTGCTTGGATGTGTAGGTGTGTGTGGGTTCGCTGCTCATGAAATAACACTTTGGGGAACATCTGCTGAAGACAGCGAAGATGCGGACAAAGCTCATCGTCTGAAAACATTTGAGCTCTTTTTAATAACGATAAAACCGCCAACGAATTCTTCCTCTTTTCGAACGCAGGAAAAAAAATTCTTGTTTGAGTAGAGAGTCTGAAAGAAGAAGAAAAAAAGAAAAAAGAACTGAATAAAAACGTCCTGTCGGCACGAAATCTTGTTTTTGTGCGAATGGAGAAATCTAGTTTTGCAACGTTTGCTGGATTTGAAGGGGTGATTAAAAACCGAGAGAAGTATGGGATTCAATTATTTCAGTGTCATCGAACATTTAGTGCTTACTAAAATCAAGTTATCTGTCTTGAAATAATGGATATTTCATAGCCTCATCGAAATAGAACAGGCTGCTTTGTACGTTTTTGTACTGTATAATATATAATATACAATCAAAAATTCAATTAATATTGAATGCCATAAATAATTTTTAAATAACGTTACATTTAATGATGTGCTTTTAATGATCATTTTTATCAATGGGTCCATATTTGGGACGATTATTTCTTCTTATTAAGTGATTCGATTTCAAAAGAACCTTATTTAAGGATATTTAGAATAAAATCTTTTAGTTTCATTAAAAATATGAAATTTTATTAATATATTTCACTGACAACCTTTAACCACTTGACATACGAATTTATTTAACTTTCTAATTAGATAACTCATCCTATTTTGGTCATTTATTGTTAATTTGATTTTTTTAAAATTTATATATGAAGTATTTGGGATACCAAATAGTTTCCTATTGATTTTTTCGTATTTAAATACTTAATTCTGTGGTTTAATTGCAGACTTGAAAATAGAAATTCATTAATTAGATGCGCCTGTCAAACACGTCATTGTATGCGAAGTGGTTAATCAAACCAAAATTTTAAGTTTAATATTTACATGTATTTTACACCTATAAGTTTTATGAAATCATCGAGTATTTTGAACTTACTCCGTGCTTCATTTTATCACAAATCATGACATCTCATCTCTACCTCTATGATTGCTTCACTTTTTATTCATTGTGTTTATTTGCATGTAAAAATACAAACCGATAGTCAGTACGTATATGAATTTAGTTTCAATTTTGGCGATGATCTATGTTTTAGATATTCAACAAGCATAATGAATTTTATTTACTATTTAGCTTATTGCTTTTTCTAGTTACCTTATTAGATAGATGGATAGACAAACTTTCTCAAAATATCTTTCTATAAAAATCTGATACATATCTACAAATTTGGTGGTAAAACCATATGTGAACTTTTATATCTTTAGCTTTAAGCATTTTTGAGTTATCGTATTGACATACTTTCTCTTTGTATAACTATCAGGGGAGAAAGTAAACAGGTGATACGGTGTAATAATGTGGCCTTTTTTGTAACTGCAATTATATAAAAGGTAAAGGACCGTTGACTTAAAATTATATTCGAAATAAATAATAAGTAATGTAAAAAGACAATTTTTTAAATCAATTCCTACTTAAGTAATTAGAAAAAAAAATCTATTTTTTATTAAATAATTACAGTTGTTTTTGTTCCCGTGTTTTGCTTTACAACAGAAGGAAGGATGCAGTAGCTTCTGAGGGTATGTATCCCTCAACACCCAAAGGCAGAAGTCTGCCACGACAGATTTAGTGTCTTCGACTGGCGGGTTCGAACTCGCAGCACAAAGATTGCGTATCCAAAGCCCTACCAACCAGGCTATCCAGACTTAACAATTACAGTTATTATAAATAATCGATCAAAAAGTTATTCTAGCATTGTATTTTCAGAGGCAATTGGGGATTCTTAGCCAATTGTGGCAACCCATTATAAGTGAATTTTCTACATTAGTTGGGGATAACGCAATACAGATTAGAAATATTTAATTTTCTTTATTGTATATTATTTTAATTCAGAAGTATTTCAAAACGAATCGGGAAAACGATAAATTGGAAATGCATCAAACCTTATGAAAATAAACAGAATCGTTACAGAAAAATAATCGGCCGAAACTATGTTAAGCCTAATATCATTGGCGTGGGGGGGGGGAACTAACTGAATTCGTTTCGTGTTTGGCTACGGGGAAATGAAGATTTTTGGCGAGAAAGTTACTTTTTAATTAATTAATAAAAAATTAATGAATTTATATTTTTTAAAGAAACTTGTATTAACATCAAAGGCCATCCACTACAAGTTTTTAAAAATGTACTTAAACTTGATTGGATGGAGAGAAAGTATCTCATTAACGCTTGAAAATTTTAACAAGATATATATAGGGAGAGTGTGAGCTAATAGTAGGAATTGAAAAACACTGTAGGTTTTGAACCATTCCATTTCTGAACTTATTGAGAAGAGACAAAGGTTGCCTTAAAATTTCAAAATTGTGGTGCGTTTTGGAACTAACCCATCAAACCAAATAGACAATCCATTGCATCCCTCTTTCCGTTGTAAAACCGAAAAGTCAGCATCATCATTCAAATTGATGAATGACAGTTTCTCATTTGCATACTAAGGGTAGAGTCTCGGTCAGAGCATGGTTGTTTCTTCTGTGTTCTATCTGTGAGTTGAGGGAATGCGTCCCCCCCCTTTATAAAAAGGAGTGTGCAAGCGTACGTGATGAGTTTGTCATCATCATATGAGCTAGAAGTCAGACTTCTACCCTCAGGTGCTCATAGGTCCATATCCTCAGAAGCTACTGCACCCCTTCTTCCGTTGTAAAATGGAAAAGTCAGCATCATCATTCAAAATGATTAATGACAGCTTCTCATTTGCATCCTGGGTTCGAGTTCCGGTCAGAGCATGGTTGTTCTTCTGTGTTCTATCTGTGAGGTGCGGTGCCCCTTATAAAAAGGGGCTGTGCAAGCGAATGTGATGAGTTTGTCATCATCATATGAGCTAGAAGTCAGACTTCTGCCCTCAGGGACCCATACCCTCAGAAGCTACTGAAGCCTTCCTTCCGTTGTAAAACGGAAACTAGAGCATCATCATTCAAATGGATGAATGACAGTTTCTCAATTGCATACTAGGGTTCGAGTCCCGGTCAGAGCATGATTTTTCTTCTGTGTTCTATCTGCGAGGTGAGTGAATATGCCCCCCTTTATAAAAGGGGGTTGTGCAAACGGATGTGATGAGTTTGTCATCTTCATACGAGCTAGAAGTCAGACTTCTGCCCTAAGGTGCTCAGGGTTCTATACACTCAGAAGCTACTACACCCCTTCTTCTGTTGGAAAGCGGAAACTAGAGCATCATCATTCAAATGGATGAATGACAGTTTCTCATTTGCATATAAAAATGTAGTCAGTGATATAACGTAAATGAATAATCCGTTACACAAAAGCAAAAACAAGACTTCAAAATTAAAAAATAATAATAATAAAGATAGATTTACATTATTCACTTTTTCGATTTTACAATACTAATCTAAGTGAGGTATCCTAAACAACTGTCCTGAAAATAAATGAACACATTTAAGACGTTAAAAAGAAATATCAAAGAAATGACAAATAAATTTCTGTCCCAAGAAAAACGTTTAACGACTTAAATTCATTATTTTTTCAACTCATCTAGTGGAATGATAATAGCCCCTCAGGAGTCCGCAAAATAAAATTCAGAAGGTAAAAAAAAAAGAAGACTCAACTCTCAAATTTAAAGCTTCGAAATGAAAACAGTAGAATGATAAACAAAAACAAGCGTTTTATTTCCGGAACTTATTTACTGCATTTCCCAAGAGTTTCAGATCTTTCCAGAGTCATTACAATGCATTTTGTTTTCCAGGAACAGAGCCTTTCCTTCTTCGTGAAAATAGATTGGGTTCCGGAACGGACGCCGACAGATGAAATTCCTTTTCAGATTCATAATACTGCAGTGGACGAAAAAGTAATTCCGGCCTTGCTGCAATTTAAACCAACCCAAGAAGAAGAGGAAGAAGATGTCTGGCTGCGATCTTCAACAAACTGAATTAATGCAAATGGGGAAAATTTCTGTAACAGACGAATGATAATTTTCGACGGGCACTGAACTAAGAAAGCAATTTAGGATTCAGTAGATATTCTGGAGGAACTTTTTAGCGGAGCTCTGGAGCTTTGATGTGAGTCCCGAAATGCACTGCAATTTTTGAATGATGTAGACTGCAGAGGTAATTACTGATTTTAACATAAACATTATTTAGATTCTAAACAAGCGACGTTTAGACTTTCTATCAAAGGGCAACTAGGTTTGGTAATGAAATGTATGGTTTCTTACTGTAGTTAATAATGAAGAAATGTAGCATTTATTTAATTTCGGATATCCTCATACATTCGAAAATACAAATTATGTTTCGATTTGAAGAACGATTTTGAAAACGCTACAGACTTTAATTTTGGTTTAAATTGATTCTTGTTTTTTGGCATATCTGATTCGTGACTCCTATATTATCCAAATATTTCAAATATTGTTTTATTCTACACAAGTACAACCAAACAAGTAATATAAAAAAAATTAGTCAGTTCCTATTAAGATTAGCAAAGAATTTTTTTTAAATTTTAGTTACATCTTTTTTATAAATACATTTGTTGTTGCTGTTCATGTGTTCCGCTCTACAACGGAAAAAGGGGTGCAGTAGCTTATGAAGTCTGAGCACCCGAGGGCTGAAGTCTGACTTCTAGCTCATACACGTCACAAACCCTTTTATGGAGTGAAATTCATTCATCCACAGCTCACGATTGAGATTTTAAATTGAGAACGATCACCTCAGATCCAGTATCACCAGTGGTATTACTCTCAGCATTGATGACTTTGTGACCACGACATATTTAGCGTCCACCACTCACACACACAGTCTTCGGCTGGCGGGTTCGAACTTGCAGCACCAGGGATGTGAATCCAAAACCTTACCAACCAGGCTATCCCAGTCTAATAATTATCCACTATAAATAGGAATTTTAAACCCCGATTGAGGCAATGCAAAATGCGGGAATTTTCTACGCCAGTTAGGGTAACGCAATAGAGATTAAATTTAAATTTTCTTTATTCTGTAATATTTTAATTCAAAAGTACTTCAAAATAAATCTGAAACATCGATTAATTAACAATGTCAAATTTTAAATGCACCAAACATTAAGAAAATAAATGTTTGAAATAATCAACCGAAAACGTGTTAAACCTAATCTTATTGACGTAGGGAAAAACAAACTGAATTCATTACTTATTTGGCGATGGGTAAGTAAAGATTTTTGGAGAGAAAGTTTTTAATTAATTAATAAAATATTAATGAATCTACA
>JAOUZG010016644.1:6671745-6683938 GCA_026289955.1 Argiope argentata | reverse complement strand
TGTGCATCATTTTGACGTTTTATTTATTCATTTTTCAAATTTAATTGTTAAAAACGCCTACATAATGGTTAAGAGATGTAGATTAATTTTTCAAAGAAATTCGACTTAAAAAATTATGCATATATATTTTTCATTGCAATAAAATCTTTATATTAGGTGAATAATTTTGCATCTAATTATTTTTCGGAGTGCAAAGGATTAAGGAGAAAAACGGCTTTTTTTTTTCAAAGTAACAGCAATCTGAGAGCATCAGTTCTCCCACACACCAACTTCTGAGTGTATTGATACAATTTGCAGCATTTTTTAATTCATAATATAATGACGGCAAAAAATATGTATTGCATACTATCTATATGTAGAAGTAAAAAATGTGTAAGGCATGTTATCTATAAGTAGAAGTAAAATATGTGTAATACCTACTATCTATATGTAGAAGTAAAAATGTATATTACATACTATCTATATGTAAAAGCAAAAAATATAGATTGCATACTATCTATATGTAGAAGTTAAAAATGAGTATTGCATACTATCTATATGTAAAAGCAAAAAATATGTATTGCATACGATTTATATGTAGAAGTAAAAAATGTGTATTGCATACTTTATATGTGAAGAAACAAAAAAATATGTATTGAATACTATCTATATTTAGAAGCAAGAAATGCGTATTGTATACTATCTATATTTAGAAGCAAGAAATGCGTATTGTATACCATCTATATGTAGAAGAAGCAAATGTGTATTATCAATCGAGTTGAATGATGATGAAGGTTTAAAATATATTTTTAAACTTTTTGAAAATATTTAAAATTGAATCAAAAGATAGCAAGCCAATAATCATTTATTTATTTTGTGTTTTTGAGTTATAGTTGCAGAAAGATTAACAAGTGTAATTCTAATAATCTTTTTTAACATTTGTAAATTTCAAGATAGATTCCTTAAAAATCTGAAGATCAAATTTTTAACGATTATATAATTTAATTTATATAAACCTCAGACTTAAGATGTAACCATTTAATGCATCTTTTGAGAGAGAAAAAATTATATTATCCTTTTGATTTTTCTTCTAAATAAAAGTTGAAAAAGTTCATGAAAAATTCCATGAGCTAGCAAAATATCTATTCAATGTACAAGCATTTAAAAAGAACTATTCTGAAAGGCTTCTATACAAAAACAATCTAAATACAAAAAAACTGGTATACTTTTTTATTCTTTAAATCCATGCTCTTCAGTCAAAGTTTGTTAAGTACAGACTTACTGTATCCCGAAGATATATAGTACTTTCTGCCTATGAAACTGTAACCATAGCTACCCGCCTATGTCTAGACACCATTCATTCATCAGTGTGTTTTTCTGAACTACCTCACTAACCCTAAGTTATATATATATTTTTCTTTCCTTCTATGATACTGTATCTCACTTCGCCAACACAAAAGGTAATAGAATACTTCTCCAGAAAAAAATGGAGATTGGTCTAGAATTTTCTGTATGAAAGGGGGAAAATATTCCATTACTGCTAGACCACAATATGATATGGATATTCTTGGAATACTTATGAAAGAGTTCTTTAGATTTCAGAATGAATGAACATAGCATTAAAATGGAAAATAATTCATTAAAGTAATTCTATTGTTGAGATTGTTTATTAAGTTGACAGTATAGGAGAAATCTATTTTGGGCATATCATTAGTATAAAGTGAAATAATTCAGTATATGTTTTAAATGCATTCAAAACATTTTTAACTTACCTAAAATACTTTTACGTCCAAATGGTTCACAAAAGTTATCTCTTTTATGTCCTGAATTCTGTGTAAGGTTTCTTATTAAAATGTATAAATTAAGGACAAGCTAAATAATCCTGAATATATTATATTTAACACATTTTGAAACACAAATAATTCAGAAAAATTATTTTATCTCTCACAGTGTATTTTTGAAAAGTTTTTCAATATAATGTATAAATATAAAGCAAAAAAATTATTTAAAATAACAAACTCGGCTTTTTTTATGAAATAAATACATGCAAATCAAGGCTGAGCTTATTTTAAAAATCTCAAATATAATCAAAACTTATTGTAAAAGTTTTTTATTAAATCTCACTTAAAAATAAATTTCTTATAGAACTTCTGAGTTTATTCATTGTTGTATTTTCTGATGACAACTAAAAAAGTAACCTCTCAAATATAATTTAACTTTTCAAAATTTATACAGCATATTTTCGATATGTGATGGAAATAGCATATGTGACATTTATTGTTGACATACTTATGGCACCACAATGATGTCACCGGCAAATAAATATCAACTTGCAACTGACATTAAACTGATGTTACCAGAAAATAACGCCGGCTCAATAATAATTTGCTTCTATTTGAATTTCTTAATTATTATTATATTTCCTCTATGCCGGCTTTCTGGCACAGAGGTAGCGCGTCTTCCTCGTGTTCTTGGAGTCCCGGGTTCGAGCATGGTTGTTCTTCTGTGTGCTGGGGGTTGTGCAAGCAAAAGTGGTGAGTGTGTATCTAAGTCGTGCTCTTGGCCCTAGTTGGTGCTACTTCAAAAACAAGAGATGCTTCTTTAGGCTTAAATCCACGCTGTATCAGTGGGGTCTTGTAACAACCAGGGGGCCATTAGTAGCAACAACATATTTCTTCTACACTACGTATACAAGATAGTAAAAATGCAATCTACATTATAAAAATGGTACAAATAAAAGCTTCTGATTGTTCCAATTTTAAAACAGGTTCCAATTAATTCCAAAAAAATCTAGTTTCTTTGCAATTTTTTCAAAGAAACATGAATATTTTTATTTGAGAAATCATTCACGAATTATTGACTTTTAGATGTGGAATCACAATGTAATAATCCAATTTAAATTCCACGCACATATATTACGGGCACTCTGACAGCGGTATTTAAATTCGCAAAATGAATATTTATCAAGCCCGACTATATCCCATCTATTTTTGTATATATCCTTATCTCTAAAATAGGATTTGCAGATTTTTTAATATAAAAAGCAAAATAAACATAGGATGCCAAATGATAATTCATCAGTACCAGATATGAAAGAGATAAATCTCTTATCAATTTTTGGTAAAAACTTCGTTTACTCGCTTTACAAGAGAACTCTTTGAAATTTTGAAATATTTTATCTCATAATTTTTCGAGGGGAGAAAATTTAATAAACGGGAGATTGCTCATAGGATATTCATTTAAGCTTCTTGTTAAGTAAAAAAAAAAAAACTCCTAATCAAAGGAACTAAAAAAATCCACTTTCAAACACATTTATGTCTTCTTTTTTTTTTCAGGGCTCAAAAGAATTGGAGACAATTAATGCAGTCTCTAAGGACTAGGAATTTTTCGGGGAGGAGATATATTCATTTGCATGTAATGTTCTCTTTTTTTTTACAGCGAATTTTATTTCTCCTTAGGGACAGCATTTCGCTTAATTATTAAATGGCAAAATAACCTTATCTGTTATGCAACTTTGTGGAGAAAAAAATTAAAAATACCATCTTCCCGAAGAAAAAAAATAACAAATAAAATTGCCTTTACTTTCTCAACAGCATGCCCGAATACTTATTAGTTTTAGAGAAATTATTTTATATAGAGTGATATGCCCTCGCATTTAGGTTTGAACGATCATATGTTTCGGACTCGCTTCCATAGATAAATATCAATTGATGATGACTTTCTATATTAGTTAGATCATGCTGACACTTGCATTGATGTTCATAAAACTTTCAAGCTTCTGGATGCAAGAGCATGATGATGACGACGACGTGTCCACTTTAAAAAAGAAGAAGGATTGCAGTAGCTTCTGAAGGTAATCGTAGAACAGACTGTCCGATCCGCCACGAAGGCGTGCGGATTAACCATAAGCACTGAATGACAACAATTTGCGGGAACTGTGGTTGAGGCCTAATGGCCATCACCGGCTACGGTCCATCCTTCCCCGAAAAAAGTACATTCCATCATAGATAGGAGGAGCCTAAGCCCCACTTATTAGTGTACCCACCGGGTTGGCGAGATCCAACCACCATACAGGAAGTATCTCATCCCCAATTACGAGGTGCCCCCTTGGGGTGTTAGCTTCTGAAGGTATGGACCCCTGAGCACTCGAGAGTAGAACCTGACATCTAGATCATACATTTCACAAACCCTTTTTAAGGGACGGATTTCATTCCTGAATTTCATTCATTCCTCCACAGATCGTAATTTAGATCTGGAGCAGAGAACGATCACCTCTGACCCGATTCCTCCAGTGGTATTACTCTCGACATGAAGGACTTTGGGACCACGACAGATGTAACGTCCAACACACGCACATACGCATACACGGTGAGTTTTTGGCTGGTGTGTTTGAACTCGTAGCCCAAGGAATACAAAACATCATTTGAAGTGCCAATAGAGAGATTGAAGAATCTCGAATACTTACTTTGTAATAGGGTTAATTATTAATAGTAATATTATGATGGTGATGATTTTGTTTCCGTTTTATAACGAAAAGGGGGTTGCAGTAGCTTCTGAGGTTATGGACCCCTGAGAACCCAAGGTCAGAAGTGTGACTTCTCATATGAAGATGATACACTTATCACATTCACTTGCACATCTCCGTTTTACAGAGAGCGGGGCATTCACTCATTTCACAGATAGAACACAGAAGAATAGCCATGCCCTGGTCAGTAAAACGCGCTACCTCTGTACCAGGGCGCCGGCCCGGATGCTAGCTTTCGTTGTGATTCAAATTTACAGGGAAATATTAATATTAAATCGACCAAAACAGGGAGAAATTAAACTAACAGAAAGTTAGATTATTTCCTCTAGGAGGACGGTAGAAGTAACAAAAACATTATGTGACTGAAAACATACGACCCTGTAGCTTAGCGAACGGGAAACGCGGACGCATGGACACGTCTTTATCGTACCGTGGTTAATAGGCCTAACCCTGAATATTAATTGTGACAGTTTTTCAAAAGCTCGATAGATGGCGTTACTCTGGAATGTTGTATTAATTAAAATTATCGTCCTCTGGGAAATGATCTAACCTTTTACAATTGAATTACGACTACCATCGGACGTTGATAAAAGAAAAAATGAAAGCTAAAATGCTGGTTAAATAAAATAGCCGCGTGGAATATCCTACATGCATATAAGAACTTAATTTATTGTAAAGTATTAAGCATAACTTAGCATTTTTATAAGCAAGAAACTTAAAAATTTCACCCATCTGCAAACATAAAATGCAGTAACTTCATCCTTCAGCGCATCGTGCAGCCTTCACAGAAATTCAGCAAGCTGCATGTCTTTATTTAGTTTTATACGCTACATGTGATTGTTACAAAGGTCAACAATGAATGTTTTGAAATCCCTTATCAAATGTTTTTTTATAAACATTTGTAGATAAAACCTATATAGGTCACTAGAATTATATTTAAACTGGAAATTTGGTGAAAGGCCAAGATGGCAATTGTATGAATTGTTGAACCACTAAAAATGATAAAAATATTTTGCACTGTAAAAAAATATGTTGATAAAAAGGACTTTCATTTTTATTGTATATTTATTATTGTACATAATGTGATTCGTGTCACTGAGATATTATTTAATTCTAAAATGTAGCCTTTTGACAATTTTTTTTTTTTTTAGTTTCACGAAAAAATAATTTAAATTTTGGGGGAATTAGTTTCTTAAACTTTAAGCAACAACTCAAAAAATATAAATTTTCGTAGAAAAATTTAAATGTCAAGCCTTTTAGTGGTAAATAAAGGTTAAATGATGCGATTTAAATCCAGTATTAAAATTTGAAGAAAAATCATACAAGACTACCCGCCCTGCCAAGAAGATACACAAATTTAAACCATAAAACTGAGTGACTCGACAGCGCAATAGCAACTCTGGAAGGAACTGTGGTTGGGACGTAAGGACCATCACCGGCCACGATACAACCCTTCCCATAGGAAGTATGTCCCATCATAGTTGAGAGAATCTTACCCCCATCTATAAGTATAACCTCTAAGGTGGCGGGACCTAACCATCATGCCGGAAGCATCTCATCCTCATTTCGAAGTGTCCTCGGCGGGGGGGGGGGGGTAAAATGTGATGAAGTAGATTTTCCTATAAATGTGAAGGAATTTTCCTTTAGTATTTCATTCATTTCAAATAATACGCAATGAATCAGAGTATGTATTGTTAAGTAATACGTATGACTTTTTTTATTGAACCCCCAAATTGATTCATTTGCAATTAAATCTCAGTTACTTAAAGGCATTCATTACATTTTACAATTCTCAAAATACTTCAGCCTCAAGACCAGATGATCATGTGATGGTATATAATTCTCTAAAAAATTCACCCTTTATAAGAACAAAGATAATATAAAGATCCACTATATAATATTATGACGTCATTTACCGAGAACATATTAGTCCAGATATCTCCCTAATATTTGATCGCAGTTCATATGGATTCGAGAAATTCAATGAGTACGTTATCCGTGCTGTGGATGAGTAATTGTTTTTCGATTAAAACTGATAATTGCTATTCTTTTTAAACAGAAATCAGTCATGATAATTAACTCAATTTCGCTTTTAAATGAAAGCCTACATTTTCATTACTCGGTTATTATAATTAGCATTAAATTTAATTGGGCATTTTTAATCCTGATTGATTTATAGAGTTTTAATTAAGAATACTTCAATGCTTATAACGATAAATTGGTTGTCGTGATTCTACAAATACCTTTATTCTGCATCCAAAAAGATCATATTATTCAGATTGCAAAATTTTCATGACTTTTATTTATAGAAGTTATCTATTATAAATGATCAATGGAAATTGTTTTAAACTTTTGAATTCTTAGAATTTTGAGAACACTGAAACATTCCCGAATAAGTTTGCCCGTTAGTTTGTCCATAATTTCAATATTTTACTATCTCATCAAAATTTCTTAAATAATGTGTGTGTGTGTTTTTCTGAATTCTTTGGAGTTCTCTTCATTAAAGAGCATCTGTATCGTATTTATGGACACATTTCGGCTTTTTGAATGTTTTGAAATATGGAATAGCCAGCCATATAGCGTTACCGTTTTGGACCTCAGGAAAGTAGACGTTGACTTTTCAATTCATGTTATTGTTTTGTTCGATATGAATGTGACGGTGACTTCCTCGATTTGTGAGAGTATTTTTTACAAGTTGCCACTCTTCTGCTGTCCTTCTTTTGAGTTTGAGCCAGCTTTGAGGGAGTTCACACGAGGCCAACAATTGCGCGCAATCGATGTCCTTGTTCTGTTGTCTCTGTATTGGCCTTGTATGAAAAGTTGAGACAACGTCGTCGGGACAATGGCAAATGGTTGTCCATCATAATAATCGTTTGTCATCGTCCTATTGTGATCACTTGATTTTTCCAGAAGTAGGCGTAGTCTTCTAATGCGAGCAATAGTTGGCCTCGTGTGAACACACCTTTACACTTGGTCAGTAATAAGGCTGCAAGTAGGCTGCGCATGCGCAGAAAGTTACTGACTTATGTTAGCCCAACTTCGTAAGACTGATTCAGATATTCCATGCTTGGCTATAAATTGCCATTTTGGCGTCACTGAATTTTCTTTTTCTCTTTGTATTCTGTTACAATTATGGATATTTACACAAAGAAACATGGTAAAATAAAAATAATAATGTTTAATAATAAAATAGTTCAACATACTTAAATTTGGAAAACTATAGAAAAGAAACGGCGATTAAATGGAAAAAAGAATATAATCACGCATCAGAAAGAGAAAAAAAAATGGCGAAACTAATCTGCGATAAGTGATTAACTTTTTCTCACCAAAAAAAACCGCCAAATTCTACAAACGCATCCTCAGTATGAATAAATACAATACAGCGGCTTGTAGTTGTCTTGTTGGGACAGTTACTTGCCATCAGCTGAACAGCAATTTTCAGCCTTTCTACGCATGCGCTTCCTACTGGTCGTCTTAAAACTGGCGAGTGTAAACCTGACAAATTTTGCAACTAAAATAGAATAAGGTGTTTGTTTTCGACGCCATCTTGAATCTCAGACAAGTAGGCTTTTTCCTACCTCTTCATGTTCTTGCTCGGCCATATTTGGATGTCACACTCCAATGACTTCTTTTAGGATTTTTTTCTGTGAATATTTTTTTACTATTTGCCTCTCTTTTGTTCTTATGGGTCCGAAAAAAAACAATGACGGCAACTTTCTTAACATTTCTAAAATATCTACGCCTAAATGAAACTATGACTAAAATTTCATCCAGATCTGAATTTTTATCAGTTTTTCTCATTAAAGATACCTTGAGACCTTGCCATATTCAAAACATTCAAGGAAACCAAGTTGGGTTCGAATTTGCGACAGCTTAAAAAAGATCGTTTAAGAATCATCCGGAATCAACTCTTTTAAAGGATTCTTATATTTGAGTTTTGTCTTAAAGTGGTGAGTTATATTTATTCTTGTAAACTAAGAATTAATTTAATGTGTATATAATTGTTTCGATGCATTTTGTATTTATTAGAACTGAATTTCTGTAATTTATATTTGTTGACGTTTTAATATTTTTTTCATTATATATTTGTATTAATAAGGAAAAAGACTTTAATAGATTAGTTAATTTCTTATGAGGATAATTATAAAGTAATTATTTAATATTAAATAGTTTTAATCTTACACATTACATGATCATACAATTTTTGTAAAACAGCCAATAAAAAATTTACTGAAATTAATTAAATCAAACTCATGAATTATTTAACCAATTTCAATGCATAAGATTAAGATTGAAAATTCTAGAATCTGTGTCACAGGATATCATAGATGTTTTCGTCTTTAATTTCCAGAATCAAGGATATTTTAAAATACAAGGTTAACCTGATGGGAAAATTATTTTAGAATGACTAGCTTTACTTTTTCATATTAATAAGGAAGAGGTTAATATTGATTTTAAAAATTATTAAGCTTGTCCGAGAATTTTTATTCAAATTAAATGGCGACAAAGAACAATACTTGTAGAGAAACCAAAAATGGTCGATATTTGGGGGTTTGAAAGAGGGTTGATTTCGGGGTCGAGGAAAGTTATATTGAGTCCACTGTCCCCTTAACAGGAAAGGCGCGTTTGAGGAGAGGAAGATGAGAAAAGCATTTGGCATAGAAACTAAGATTTTTACAATAAATATTGATTGAAAAAATTAGATTTCTGATGATGAGTTGCTGTCGAAACTGATAGTAAAAGATCAATAACTGATTGTCTCTATAAACTAATCAATGAACTAAGTAATATCAAATCACTGGAAAACAACAGTTTTGACAAACCTATGAAAGAATATTTCCAATTAATTATTAACTAGTATTGATAAAACTTTTACTGAAGGCAAGCTTATATTTTTTAATGATATTTTTAATTCAAAAAATATGGCCATATTTTTTTTAGTTTAAAATTAGGTTGAAAAATATTTTTATCTGATATTTGTTCCTTTTGTGCTTATTTTCCTTTCATGACGCCATTAAATTAAGGGATTTAATTTCTTTGATTTTCTTTAAAAAGTATCATAAACTTATATTGTACCTTTATTTACGGAACCTATATACTAATTCTATATTTAATTTAAATAATGTCCTTTTTATACAAGCTTCCATTTGGTACTTTTTATAATTTTAGAAGAAATTTGGATCCAAAATTAATCTTAAGAACACACAAATTTCAAACTTATTATTTTCGCCTCTAAATATCAGGCATGATTATTTAAATTCCTTAATCACGAAAAATGCAAAATATTAATAAAAATAAAACACTTTTATTCAGTATTTTACTTTAATAGCCGAGCTAAGATTATTTATCCCTCTTAAATACTATTGATTGTAACTTATATATGAGCAGATCTCGGTTAAAGTGAAGATTAGTGTCGCCAATATGGCAACCCAATAGAACGTTATTCTAGCAACCGTAAGGCTTGTTTACTACTTTCAACCATGGTTGAATTGGTAATTTTGTTTAATTTTGTTCTTTATTATAATAAAGTTTTTTATAATAATTAAGACACTGCAATTTTATTTTCAATGTGAACACAAATAGAAAATATTTATTCATTTGCAATTCTTTATAGTGAAATATGCTCATTAAAAAATCATCTGCATCCGTATTTTACGAAATCGTCTGCATTCTTGCTTTTTAAAAGTCAGATGCTATAGAATTCTTTGCAGTTCTGGTAATTCTTTTTTTACACTAACGGTTAGTTTCCTTGATAATTTGTTATGTCGGTAATTGTGCAAGAATGGATGTTGGGTAAATGGAATCGAAGATAACATTTCGAACCAGCAGAATGGTTGAATGGTGATTTGAATATATATATTTTTTACGAGTTCATGAAAATAGGTAAGGAAGCTTGTTTGAAATTTTGTATGGAGAATGGTTTGATTGCTTCTTTCTCTTCTTTTAATTATGCACTGTTCATGTTATCCGCACATTCATTATGTTCAGTGTGCTAGCGAAGCAACTAGTTTCCCGCTCCCGTGGCTAGCGAAGCCGTAGGATGTTTTTTTATTAAAAATTCTGCCCGATGCCTTTTAGAGATGCCTAAAGCATGGCATGCCCTAACTTTTGATCTGCACCCAACAGATCGGTGGAGCCAGTCTAAAAAAACTTATCAGTAAAAAAATCATATATTGCGGAAAGTGGTAACCATAACTATTCCACAGAAGTATTTGTTTACTTTATCCGCCATTTTTATTGGCGCCTAGAGCATTCTTGGCGCAGCAAGGTTCACACTAAACATAACTTTTACCCAGATCTCTTTTTATCTACATCAGAATCATCGTGAAATTTATATAAAAATTCTAATTATTCATTCGCTTCTAACTGAATTGTTCTGCTTCGTCAGAAATTAAAACATTTTTCTGTCATTGAGAAATGTATGTTACTGATCACAAGTATTTGGAAAATATACTTTGAATAAGCAGAAAATTGATAATGTTCAGGTATTCAATGAATATTATTTCTTTACCCTTTGCACTTGGATAATGCATCTCACTCTTCATTCGAGACTGTATATCACTGTTCTGTTTTATTAATTTATTTTAAAATTTTGATTGTTGAAAATACTTACAGAAGGGGTAGCGAGGTAGCCTAATGTAAAATCTCGGCTTGTGAGATGTAGGGTCATAGGTTCGACACAGGATTTCACCGAAGAACAGTCGTGTAAAGGGGTCTGTTGTACGTTAAATTCGTCAGGACCAAAGGTCCTCGCAGTGATGTGCTGTGGATGGAGGAAGGGGCAGCTTAAGTGTCGTCCTCGTCATCTGACAGTGGTTCAAAATTACGATATCAGCTCCTAAATAGCCCTAGTGTTGCTTTAAAACGGGACGTTAGTGTAACTAAACTCTACATCTTCACTGGGGCTTAAGCAAGAATCTTGAGTTAAGAATATTCAGATTCGGAAAGATTCCACATGTTTTGAATACTAAGCGTTTGGAATTCAGAGAAATCCTAAGTCATTAAATTCAAGGTTTCAAATTTTGTTAAAGGGGACTTTCAAAATTATTTCGAATTTTATATCATTGGATGCAAATCATCAATAATAATGGATTCTGGTTGATTATTTTTTGAAATAATTTCGATTTTTTATCTTTAATTTTGAATTATATATCTAAATAACCATAAATAATGTTGCGATAATCCAGGCTTTGAAAAATGGTGCAAAATTAAAAATCTATTATATAGTTTTAACTTTTAAAATACAAAAGATTAGCGTTTTGTTGATTCCATCAAAAATATCCTTTACAAATCTCAAGATCTTGTCGGTCTCTTGGATCGAAGCGCAAGACGTTAAGATACAGATTGAAACATCGTAACAATATGCTTTAAAAAACAAAACTGATTACTTCTAAATGGATGTTCAGATATTTTTTCTTAACCCTACAATGCATCGGGTGGTCATTTGGCTGTAAGTTTGTATTTGCATTTATAAAATTCACGTGACTGTTCCAAAGGATAATAACGAATGTTTGGAAATCACTTTTTGAATTCTTTTAGATAAACATTTGAAGAAAAGACTAATATACGAAAATAGCGGTTCTAAAATTATAGTTAGACTGGAAACTTGGAAAAATATCAAAATGTCTGTTCTATGAATAGCTTTAAAAACTGTGTCGATATATATATATATATATATATATATATATA
>JAOUZG010016644.1:6635053-6671645 GCA_026289955.1 Argiope argentata | reverse complement strand
ATATATATATATATATATATATATATATATATATATATATATATAAACACAAATTTTGCCAAATAGCTACATTATGAATTAAACAAAATCGCATTATAACAATTCGGCAAAAAAATAAAAGTTCCTTTGAACAAATATCTTTTACAATATAAATTTATGTATTTTGGCATTGGGATATTGTTTAATTCATAATGTAGCTGTTTGGCATATTTTGCCTTTTAAATTTCACAAAAAAAATTTTAAAAAATGCTAAATAATATGCATCTATTTAACCAACACATTTTTTGTAAAAAAAAGGGGAGGGGGCTATGAATGTAAGCAGTGATTTTCATCGTTTTCCCTGTCCTACTATAGCCACTCTAAATTCTTTTTTTAGACCAAGAGGTGTGGCTTAGATTATAAATAACAATTCCAGATTACTAAGTCTGAGCTTCCTTAAATGTCAAAATGGACGTTAATTCAGCCATGACTAAACCGATTTAACTTGACGGATTCAAATAATCCGAAGCTAATTAGCACGCTTCCCAAACATGAATATGCAATCTAACAATAATTATCTCCACTGATTGCTTGCAATAAAGCTGATAATTTTAAGCACTTCTGCTATTTAGTGATAATTTGCAATCCTTCTTCATTTTTGTGAAATTAGATTTAAAGCTTCCTTATTCCTCCTCTACTGAAGACGTCTTCACGAAGCTCTTCCCCTAACCCTAGATTAGATGCCAATATTTCTCTAGTAGGTGATTAATCACCGCATCTACAGAATAAGTGATCATTAGCTCCTATTAGTCCTCTCCCAATACCCCTGGCCGCAGGAAATGAGCTGTTAGCCTCCTTGTCTTTTGTTGTCTTTCCGCTCGTTGGGGGATGATGAAAAACGCCCCTGCACAAAAGCAGTAAGGGTACCAATTATTTTCCCAACTTGCTCCCTTTTTTTTCATAGAACTTTTGTACCTTTTCCATTCTTTCAATTAAATACAAATATAGATAATAATTTAATGGCGATGGATATAGAAATGATTTCTATACCAATCCGATAATCTACAGAAAAGTAAGTCTATAATTTTAAGTACAGGTATAAAATATATGTGCCAATAATGTATGTATAGTGTATATCTTATACATTTTCAAGCTTTTATTAATCTTCGCAACTATCTAACTCGTTAAGATATATGATGATCTGAGAATTTACTCGCTGGAATATATATATTTGCCAATAATGTATGTATAATGTATATCTCATACATTTTCAAGCTTTTATAAATACTCACAATATCTAACTCGTTAAGATATATGAAGATCTATGAATTGACTCGCTGTAATAAGGCTAGTTAAAAGTAATTAATTAATAAAGTTATACAATAGTTTTCAAGGTTTGTTAATTCATTAACAATGAATTATTCCATGCTATCTAAATGAATTCTTTCTGGATGAGAAATGCAAATTTGGTCTAGATTATCCTGTACTCTAGGAAAGAAATTCATTATAAATATTAGAGCTAAATCAAATTTCAGTCTTAAGTATCTCTTTAATTATTCTATGAAAAAAATGTCATTCTTTATTTTTATTAAAATATTTGCCTCACAGATTATACTAGATACTGTAACTTTGATGTATTTAGAGTCTACTAACTAAATTCGGATTGTTTCTTGAAGTTCGAAAAGTTTAAATTTGTAAATTATAACATTTATTAATATATAACTTTTTTATTGGGACGATTTCCATAAGTAATCAGATATAATCAAGTTGTATATCCTTTCATTTCTTTTACCGCCATTGAGTTAATAAGTAAAAATCTCAGCAGTTTTTTCACGGTCAAAGTTGGTAAAAATGATGATGGTTGAAATATTTCCTGAGCCTACCTCGCAATTCAATTCTTCCATTCCGACTGTATTTTTTTAAAAAAACAATTCAACTTGCTTCAATAATGATTTATCCTAACAAGAAATTTTTGTATTGAAATCATGTACCTAGTTTACATTGTTTAAATTTACAAGCTGAAAACAAATTTGCAATTCCTAACTTCGAATTCCTTTTAGCCATTGCAAAAGATACATCATCAGAAAGATATAATCAGCTTTATCACACACCTTTTTCCATTCTCATAGCTTCGACACTCAAGAAATTAGAGATAAAAATAGCAGAATGGATCAAATATCCTCCCCATCCCCCTCGCATTCTCACATTTAAAAAAATCTACCTAATGTCTTTCAAATCACAAGGAAAATAATTGTGTTTAGTAATTATAAAATAAAGTTGTCAATTCAAATATCGTTCGTCATCTGATCCCATTGCAAAAGTACAGAATCCGACAGGAAACAGTCCGTATGTAGATCCAAAATTAGATGTTGATTTGATTGAACTTAATGCCTAAGCATTCAAAAAAGCATATGTGTGTTTTCTTTTAATGTCTTTAAAAAAGTAAAAAACTTTTCCATATCTGAGAGAGAAATACAATAACCCATTAACCGTATGACCATCTACTTGTTGAATTATCCTTTTTAACCCCTTAACAGGTTTATTTTCTTTGCTAACTCATAAGATGGCACCTTCTATTTTGGGAGTATTTTCTGATTTTGATTCAAATGTAAATCCATTGAATGCTTGACTTATCTATGTATTCGAAGTCATTTTACTATTGAATTATAATTGTTATGAACGGTTTATTTTTTGTTTACAACTTCGATAAATCGATGCACGCACGGCATACGGGCAAACCAATTAAGTGGTTAACTTGTAAGCTGAAGTTAAAACGCTCAGAGACATAATTCAACTCGATCAGAGACATAATCAATTCAACTCAATAATAATTTTGAAATAAAACATGGCATCTTATTAGATAACCTATAACCGGCTAATCTATCCAGCTCGAAGGCGCACTTAAAAATCTGAATGACCGAACCGCCACAACTGTAGTTGATCCCTAAGGGCCTTAACCGGCCACTTTACAACCCTTCCCTTGGGAAGTATGTCATCAATGGAGGCAGCATCCTCCCTTTTTTACTATACCCATAAGAATAGCGAGAATCAACCAACATACCAGAAGTTTATCATCCTCAATTATGAGGTCCCCCCTCCGAAGTGGAAACTTATCGTATAATCTATATTAATAAAAATGCAGCTCGATATAAGTAGCTAAGCGCAAAACTGGAGAACGGCTTGGCCGATTCAGCTAATTTTTAAAAAATATTTTCATTAAGACACGAGGATGGTTCTTATGGAGAGAAAAAATGAAAAAACTGCGAGAAAAATAGTTAAAACGACACTTTTCTTACTTTCCCGCCAAAAATCTGCATTTCCTTCCCCCACACCAACTGAGTAAGATAGTAGGAAGTAATAAATTATGATTTGTTTAGAAAGAAATGCTCGAAGTCAGTTGGTTTTCATTCATAGATAACGGGATGTTTAAAAAAGAAAGAAAATAGTTGCATTTATTATTAGTCTGTATGAATATTTAATCTATGCCTGCTCAAAATAAAATTTGGGCAGGGAAGAAAAAAAAGAATAACAAAGTGAAAATAGGGTTTGAAGAAACAAAATTAGTGAAGAAAAAAAGGATTGAAAAAAAAGAAGGGTGTGTGTGTGTGTGTCACCATTATTTTCTTTGTGCGCGGCATTTTTCAAGCTGTTTTTAAACTTTCGCGACTCTTGAAAACCAATTGTGTCTTTATTTGTTTAGTGTTTGTGTAGAATGTAGAATTTTAGACCTTTCCCTCCACTATTTACGTAAAATATCAATTCCGGGACAATCATTGCTCGGATAGAAAGAGAAAGACGAGTAGTACAATGAACAGAACATCTGAAGAAAATAATACTATAAATGAATTATATGATTATAAAAATTTGTTTGGTTTAAAAATATTTTGGTGAGAAACCTGTTGTGAGACACAGCTACAAAAAATATTATATGAAAATTTTAGCGAGCATTAATACTGGCGACCCGACTGGTCGCCAAAGGCGGCTAGTTCAAAAATAAAACACTTAAAGTGCTTATTTTATGTTTCTACTATATAAAATTAATTTTGATAAATCAATCATTGCTTTCAGTTCTCTTCTCTGTTTCCATTTTTAATAATCGGGGAATAATTTATTTCCTTTATGGAATACAAATATCATGAGTTTAAAAACACTTTTATTTTTTTATTCTGATCTCCGGTAAGATCTGAATTGCTTCTTTCAAAGATTTTTGCAGTTTTGAAAGCAGCGACGGTTTGGCTATTTTATTATCCTTTTTGGTGAATTAAAGAAGCTTACAAAAGAATTACCTTCCGTAAGATTTCGTTTCCGTTTTGATACGTAAAGACATCCATTCTTTGAATTTATTTCCAAATAACTTCCAAGATATTCGAGTGCGAGGGAAAGTTTTACTGTTTAAAGAAATACCGATCCTAAAACTTGTTTCACGAACTTTGTTGGTCATTGAATGAATTTGCAAATGAAATGGATTTTTCCCTTTCGCAAAAGGAGAAAAAAAATCGTCTGCAGTATCACATACGACCTTCTGTTTATGCAAATGATTCGAAAAGTGTTCTTTCAAAAGGAGGTTTATTCGCGTTAGAAAAAACAACAAGCAAGCGAGATCTGAAAATTATTCGCTTCTTCTGATATCAACCTTTGAGACGAATTTGAATATTTTCTCCTCTCGCTCGTTGCCCTGGAAGATAAAGAAGGGAAATAAATAAAATGTTCTGTTTTCTTGAGTTCATTCGGATCTTTTCCTTTTTGTAGAAAATTCGGCATATAGAATTTTGTGGAAACGCACTTTGTTCCAATGTTTGTTTTCACTACAATACACAGCGCGCCATCTGTGAAAGAAATTTCAAATTAACATTTAATCGACTTCCAAAGAATGGAATTAAAAATTTGACTTTTTGCTGGTACAGTTCATCAATTGATGCGATTTATTTGATATTTGTATGCCAATTAAATAATGGTATTTGGTAATAATGGCATAGCATAAGAAATGCTCGCAATTAAGAAATTAAAATTTGCGAATTAAGTATCTTTTAAAAACGTTCATAACATTAAAAAAACTATTTTAATAAAATTCAATTCTAAAAATTTACTCTATATGTTCAAATATAAATCTAAAAGTAAATTTTTTTCTACGAAATGAAGGTTTATGTATTTTAGATTCAGTTTCCCCCCCCCCCCATTTTTAATGATCTCCTATTTAATCAAATATTAAGCCCTTCGCACTCTGAAAAATAATTAGATGCAAAATTGTTCATCTAATACAAAGATTTATTTATTACAATAAAAAATAAATATACATAATTCCTTTAATTCGAATCTCTTTGAAAAATGAATCTACATCTCTTAACCATTGTGTAGGCGTTTTTAAAATTAAATTTGAAAAATAAATAAATAAAACATCATGGAGCCTCAGAGGCATTATCGGAGTGCGAAAGGTTAAAATAGATGTGATTAATCTGTTATCCTTATTAATATTCTGTAAATCTTCTCGGACAAATACAAGTTCAATTCCTTTTTTAATAAATAAATAAAGTAATCATATTTAAACTTGTATACCTTATTTCCATATAATAATATAAAAAAATCAATATTATAAGCACTATAAAATTACAAATTAAAAACTATATAGGAAACGATCCAATAAAAACTAAAATACTAAAAAACACAAATGTATTTAGAGACCGCTTATGCTGCTACTACTAAAGCACAGAAGAACATAACCAAATTAGTAAGAATGCCAAGTTAATAAAAGTAAAAAGGAATAAAAACATTTCGACCTATATTTATTATTTTTGTAATTTTCGCATACATTTGAGAATATATTCTATAGTAATTCTTGCTTGATGTCGGTAAAAAATAATGCATCTCTTAGGCTTCAATTTCAGGGGATTTTCAAGTCACAAGGGGTCAATATTGTTGGAAAAATAGTCAAAAAGCCCTTCTTTGAATCCCTGCTATTTGTCCTAAATTGGTTATATATATATATATATATATATATATATATATATATATATATATATATATATATATATATATATAGTCATCGGTGAAGGTCATAGTGCCTTTCAGTTATTCTTTTAGATGACAAATATAATGCTAAAATGAAGCTATTGTTTGGACCCAACGAATGAAACGATGAGGTATAAGTCATAAAACAGACTCTCCGGCCCGCCACGAAGGCACACGGATTAACCATCGACACTGCCGTCACAGCAAAGTGTGGGAACTGTGGTTGAGTCCTAATGGCCGTCACCGACCAAGGTACAACCCTCCCCGAAGAAAGTACGTCCCGTCATCGATGAGAGGGAGTAAAACCCCCACCTGTTTGTGTACCCGCCGGGTTGGCGAGATCCAATCACCATACCGGAAGCATCTCATCCCCAATTACAAGGTGCCCTCGGGGTTAAAAGCGTATGTCAAAAGTTCGAGTTCGAATTTTTTGGCAACTATATTTTATCTATATATCTTACACGAGAAAGTAAAGACTTGGTATTGATTAAGAAATACAATTTAGAACTTAATATGTAATAATCAGACTTAACTGCCTATTTGTAGGATCTATTTATTAGTAAAAATATTCCTAACTTGCTATTCAATGATGTCAAAACTGAAACCCTACAAGTAAATTGTTTTGACTTTTCTTCAATGGAGCTTGAACTATTCCCTTCCATACAGATTTAATCACAACCCAAATCATATAGTTAAAATGATTTAATGTCACGTTCTTGCAATGCAATCAAATAAATTAATCGATTGATCCGTAGAGAACATCACCCCCTTGGCGCAGTTTCCAAAATTGCCAACTCCCCGAGCTCTTGCTCTTATCTTCCGGAGGAAGATATCCTCCAACGACAACATCGAGTTGCCATATTTGGCGCTAAATATCCTTGGCGAAAATGGGATGATGCTCTCTCATGTCGCACCAATTAATCTTTCATTTTTTTCTGTTGCGCTAAAACCAACAGGCTAAACGACTTCAAGCGGATGTGGTGTGAAGACAGGGGTACAAGCTGAGGTAATTTGTCCGCGGTTCAAAATTACCAGGTCCGTCACAAATTAGCGATAGTTTTGCTTTATAACGGGACGTTAATATAATTAAATGAAACTGAATACTAATTAATTCATTAATAGTAGTATTCGTAATTATTCCTATTAACACTAATTGGAGTAACAACATATTATCTCTCTTATTATATTGAAACCCTTTACAAAGTATTAAAATTTGCTTCCATTTGAAAACATTTAAAATTCTGAATAATGCTACGAAAATTCTAACGATGAGAAACATTAGTGAGTCCAATACCGCATAAAAACGCTTTATTTTTTAAAGAAAAACAACAAAACACAGCATAAAAACACTCAAAGTCGCTCGCAGAAATTAACAACACATACCCTAACAGCAAATCGTTAATTAAATTACAGCGCAGGACAAAAACAAAACCCAAAATTTTAGCTGGAAAACTCACTCTACTGTAAGATTACAAACGAAGAATTCATTCGATTCGTTGTAGCCTCTCTTGCTTATATAGTCTTCGGTAAAAGGTCACCAAATATACGAATGGTTGCAAAGGCCAGGATCACTGACCTAGTATCCATTAAAATATCTTTAAACCTTTACCCTCCGAAAAATAATTAGATGCAAAATTATTCCCCTAATACAAAAATTTGTTTATTGCTATGAAAAATAAATATACATAGTTCTTTTACGTCGTATTTCTTTAACAAATTAATTTACGTATTTTAACAATTATGTAGGCGTTTTTAAAAGTTAGAAAAATATCTAAATAAAATGTCAAAATGATGCACAATCTAGAATGATGAGTCAGAGGCTCCATCGAAGTGCAAAGGGTTAATTTTTTTTATTATGTGACTGACTGTGCAGGGAAATGTATTGATATATAAAAAACAAAAACCACCGATTTATAACAAACAAATACAGGTTAGATACCCATTTAAGTTACTTCATTTAAATTGTATGCATGTTACTTCATTTAAATTGTATACATTATTATTCGTATTTATTTCTATTTAATCGATTGTGTCTAGCTTTAAAAAATTTCTAAAATATTCTTTCATTTGAAAACAACTAAGTTGTTGAATATGTTCATAATATGTAATATTACATAGTGCAAAATCAATGATATTAAGAAATTACTCTTCTTAAGCAAATTGGCTTCTATCATAGTTCCGTCAGCTTCAGAAAACTCGCATTCTTGTGCTACAATTCGTAATTATTGAGCCAGATATTCGGAATCAAAATCCTTTTTTTAATGCACCAAATCACAATAAACTTTCACGAATTTCATTTACATTCTGACATAAAACCATGGTTGAATAAATTCACTCATAATTACTGAAATATTCCAGTTCGATAACGGATAACAACGCTTTATTCTACAAAAGGCAGTAAAACACAGCAAAAAGCCTCACTAATTAATAACAGCAAATCACTAATTAAATCACAGTATAGAACATCCAGTTTTCAGGTGGACAGCTCGCATCGAAATCAAATTCCAAACCAAGAGCTAGTTTGACTCGCTCTAGCCTCACTGGTTTTTATAGTCTTCTGTGCGATGTGTTCAATTTTAATAATGTCCTTGATCTTGACTTCTAATAGATATATCGCAAAATTTTATTATATTCTGGAATCTTCATTTATGTCCGCATATAGGCGAACTGTAGCAAAGGTGACAATATTAACCACTTGACATACGAATTTATTTAATTCTCTAATTAGATACCTCATCCTATTTCGGTAACTTATTGTTAATTTGATTTTTTAAAAATAATATATGGAGCATTTGGAATACCTAATCTTTTCATATTGATTTTTTCGTATTTAAATATTTAATTCTGTGGCTTAAATGCAGACTTGGAGTTAAAAATTCAGTAATTCGATGCGCGTGTCAGACACGTCTTTGTATGCGAAGTGGTTAAAATATCTGTAAAAATTCTTCGCTATGATGAAACTGAGGAGGGAAGCAATATTGCTGACTCGTAACCAACAAATACAACCAACAATTTACGATTGTATTGTGACAGTTATGTCATTTCAATAGTATACATTATTATTCGTATTTATTTCCAATAGCATCAATTGGATCCAGTATTAAAAAGTTTTTAAAATATACTTTTATTTGAAAAACATTCAAAATGATGAATATGTTCGAACTATGTAGTATCTTACAAAGATCAATGATATCAAGAAATTGTTCTAATTAAGCAAATAAAACCTCCATTGGAATTCCATAAGCTATAAAAAATTTACATTCTTGTTATACTATTCGTAATTATTGAGCTAGATATAAATGATTCGGAATCAAAATCCTTTTTTCTAATGCACCAAATCACAATACTCACTCTTTTGTGAATTCCATTTAAATTCCAACATATAAAACCATGGTTCAGCAGATTCACTCATAATTACTGAAATATTCACTAGTAAGGACAATCTGATACGACTTTAATGCGTTCTCCGTTTTCATTTGGAATTCAAATCCTTCTCATTCTGACTATATGTAAAAGCAAAAGAAAAAAGATCGCCATACATCATTCCATAATTCCTTTCCAGCGATGGAAAATCCTTTCTTCTATTTTTCTGTCTCGAAATCAATTAAATCCAGGCTCCCAGAAATTCGTCCGGACTATTAAGGATAATTGAAACATAAAATGTCTGGCAAGGATCCAAAGGACAAGAATGATTTTAAGAATTTTTTGCGTGTTTGAGTTGATGAGGCGAAATGAAAAATGCTTTTGCGTTAACATGATTCCTCTGGTGATTGATAAAGGTTGGATAACAGTTGTTGATTGTTTCCGATGAAGGACTAATTCCCTGTAGCCGGCTGATTTAGGCAGATGCCTATATTTATAAAAAGAAAACATAATTGGGAAAAGGACATATTTCGTGAAAGGACTCGAGACATAGCGCGAAATTGGTTTATTATAAAAATAAAATAAATATTTCACTGACAATTACTTTTATCACTGGATTATGTCTTTCAAGTTCAATAACAGTGTAGATTCGTATATGTGTTTCAAATAAATACCTTTATTCGTTATTATTATTTGCAAAGCTTATGCTATTGTTAAAATTCGTATAATGTTACTAATAACTTTCGATATATATATATATACATTTATAATATATATGGGTCTTAATTTGTAGGTCTTTTGTACAAATCTACAATTTTTATATGGCCTTGATATTTGGCCCATTGCTATTCATTTCAAAATGTCGCTGTCAGCTTTCCAATGTTCAAAAAGTCATTTAAAAAATAAGTTGATATATAAAGTAAATATGTTACAAATAAGCAAAAAAATATATGTGGATATAAGGTACAAATAAGTAATATTACAAATAATACAATAAAACAAGTAATATAAAAAAATAAGTCAATTCTTACAGAGGTCAAAAGAGAATTTTTTTTATTTTATGTACTTTTTATTAAATAATTACAATTGTTTTTGTTGTTCTCGTGATCCGCTCTACAAGGAAAGGAGGGGTGCAGTAGCTTCTAAGGATATGGTGCCCTGAGCACCCGAAGGCAGAAGTCTGGCTTCTAGCTGAGACACGTCACAAGTCCTTTTTACAGAGAGGACTACATTCATCCACCGATCGTAATTTAAATCTGAAACATAGAACGATCAACTTTGACCCAGTAAACCCAGTGGTATTACTCTAGACATGGAGATCTATGTGGCCATGATGGGTTTAGCGTCCGCCATACAAACACACGGGTTCAAACCCCCAGCACAAGGGATGCGAATACAACACCCTACCATCCCGACCTGACAATTACACTTACTCTAAATAATTGATCAAAAATTATACCAGCGTTGAATTTTCAACACCAAATGAGGCAACATAAAATACGTGAATTTTCTGCGCTAGTTGGGGTAAAGCAATACAGATTAGAAATTTTTAATTTTCTTTATTTCTTATTTTAATTCGAAAGTACTTCAAAATGAATCCTTAAGAATCGAATTATTAAAGATGTTTACATTTAAATGCATCCAACATTAAGAAAATAAACAGAATCATTTGAAATATTCGGCCGGAAACATGTCAAGCTTTACCTCATTGGCGTGGGGAAAAAACAAACTGAAGTCCTTCTTATTTGGCGAGAAAGCTGGTTTTTAATTAGTAAAAAATTAATGAATTAATATTTGAAAAACTTTATGAACATCAAATGTCATCCACTACAAGTTTTAAAAATGTACTTGAATTTAATTAAAATGGCAATTCGTAATATATCTCTTATAAAATTGTTTCTTTGTTCTTATATACATATTATTGAGTGAGTGTGAGCTTATAGGAATTGAATAAGTAAATATACGTTACAAATTAAGTAAGTTATGTTATCTTTTAACTATATCATCTAAAAACACCCTTCCATATAAAATATATTTGCATTGTCTTAAGACTCAAGTGATTAGCTTTTTACAGCTAACTATCTTTCTCTAAATTTTCTGTCACTTTTAATGTTTTTAATTTAATATAATATAAAATATAAAATGATTTTGCATAAAAAAATTCTTTGTATGGATATGGTAGCATTATATAAAGTGAAATGCTTTTCGGGAACTTCTCAAGAGTTCCACTTTGGAAAATAGCCTATAAAGTAAACATAGTGGATTTTTTTCCATACAATATACGCATTATAATATATTAAATTTATGTTTATAAACTTGGAATTTTCTTTATATTTAAAGAAATAACTGCAAAAATCAAGATGTTCAACCAATAAATTGTAAAGAAATATCTACGCCGAAGTTAAGGAGGCTTCGTAGAGAAATAGATTTTGAAAATATATTCCTAAAAGTAAGTATTTCGTGTAAAGTTCATGATTCTGTCGCAGCGTTGCAACATTGCTCAGAGCTGCCTTAAGTACAAACTATGCGCATCAAGTTGATAAATGCCACTGGAGCTTTAAAGCATTTTTCTTTTATTCTATCTTTTTAATTAATGGGATTAGAATTTTTAATTTTAACACTTTAATCAATTTCTAGTTGGTTAAAATGTTAAAACTAAAAATTATAATTGATTAGAATTTAAATTTCTAATGGATTATTCTAAATCCCGTCGAATATTGATCGTTTAGTTTTTGACTTGATATAAAGTGGCACCAAGAATACGAGATTTAAATTTAATTTAATTAATCGATTAACTGATAATAATTCCCAAAATATTAAAATATTGTATTGTCACCAGGAACAGATAATTGTACAAATTTTAGGTATTTAAATGCATCGAAGAATAAGTAGGAAACTTCGTTGCGTTTTCTGTCTTTTCAAATAGAAAGCATTTTAAATTAAATTTTTCAAAAATATTTTAACAAACTCCCAATTACATAAAATTTGTTTGAAGTAAAATTTTCCTGAAAGAGGTTTTTGCTTATTATTACTTGAAATAATTTTCACATTTTTTTTTATTATTATTTGAACTTTTGCTTATTCCTATGATTTCTTCCGAATTAATTGGGACTACAATATTTCAAATTATATTTTCCATGCTCTACAACTAATACTACTACTACTATTTTTTCCACGCTTAAAAAAATGGCAAATTTTAAAATTCACTCTAATTATAAAATTCTTTTCTAAATATTGATTTACAGCATTAAATTAGTATTTTTCCATGGTATTCTGTTTTGTTAAATAAAAGGAAAATTTATCTATTCTTTATATAAAATGAAGTCTCCTGAAAGCGTCTGAATGTTGAAACCCTAGAAACAGTTTACGGATATTGAAGATATTTATACCAATTAGTAGAGAATTTATTGAGGAAATTGTAGCACAATAAAATAATATCAAAATAAAAAGGGAAGTTTTATGATTACAATTTTAATTGATCCGCGTATGCGTGAAAACCTTAAACTACGCATGTGCAAACAGAAAGATCTGTGGTACGTATATGAGATACATTTCTTTGTTTACGTTTGATTTTAAACAGCGATTGAAATCTCATTATGCCCAAAAGAAAGAAATCCAGCCTTACCGAGAACACAGAAAATGCCAAAAGCTTTCGTGTGTTACGCGATAAGGAAAATGAAGAGGAAGGAAACGTTCGCTTCGGGAATAACATAGAAATAATGTTCCTACTTAGGGAAGGGGAGTTTTTCTTTAAATCGCACTCCAACTGAATTGTGGAGATAGAATTAATCTTCTGAAAAAAGAAATGGTCGCCTGTGTTTTGTCTAAGGACATATCATTTTTTTTTACATTTATAACAATTTAAATATTTCTTAATGTGTGCAATAAAATATTATTTCTACCTGTTTTTGATAATTTCTGAATATATTTTTATGTTTGTCTGATGTTGCGTAACATGCCCACGTCATATCGAGTGGAGGTTAGTCTTAAGTTTAAAGCTAATTTTTCTTCTTGGGTTCATGTACTCACCGGGACTCAAATTCGCAGTTATAATCACATAGTAATATAATTCAAAAGATATAGTTTCAATTCATGCTGTTGTCGATTACAGCAATTGGGTTTTCGATTGTAATATATTCTACTATAAGCACTAAAAAAAAAGTTGGTAGGTCCAATACATACTCATGAATTCCTTTATTGGCGCATAATTCCAAAAGGTTAAATGTCCAATTAACCAACAAAGCTGCTTGATTCCATAATTTTTAGCAGTATTTCTCATTCTCTTCTTATTTAATATAGCCAATTGACAAAAAATATCATGTTCTGATGTTGATAATTAAATGCATACCCTGAATAAATTATCCTTTGCAAATAATGATAGGATATCCCCTTATGAAAACGCTTAGAGTTTCTCAGCCATTATTGTAAAGTAATGATTTAATTTCTGGAAAATTCCAGCACATGAAATATTTTTATATTTTTTTGCTCAATTCAAAAACTTGAGCAAAAAAATATATATGAAGGAATTAAGTGAAATAGTCACTCGTTCACAAGATTCAGAAAAATTACTGAAATATACGAGGTTGTTAAGAAATATTTCTCAGAATTTATCCTTGGTACGCGCTATTGGATAGCTATTCATTATTAAATTTAAAGTGTCCCCGAGCAAAAAATATTTGGCCTTTTAAATGTGTGTATCATTCTACGATAAGAAAAATATACTCGATTTTACTAAACTAGTAATCCAATAAAGATTAAGATGAAATCTGCTATGCATACTTCATAGTATCATGTCAGAACATAATTTCTTGAACGGCCAAGCACCGCGTGCTCGTGCAAGTTAAATCATATTTTTGTTCATTTTAATGATTTCATTGAATGAGTCACTTTAGTATTGCAAACTATCAAAAAAATTATACGAAATATGATTACTCGAATTTATTTCTCTATTTATGATATATGTACTATTACCTGTGTGACTGAATCTTTAATAATCCTTTAGGAATAAAATAACTAAGTTTTTATAAAAAATTTATAGCTTTCTTATAGATTTTTTTTTTTTAGTTTAAGAAGAGAAAATAACAAAATTTAATTTATATCGAAAATAAACCTATTCACTTCTGTCATTTGTATAATTGAATATCATAATATTAGTGGAAATTTCTGAGAAGGAGTAATGCCTAATCCATATCTCATCAAAAATAGGCAACAAAACAAATAACATTTAGATAAGTCTTTTAGAATTATAATTCCCAAAGTTCGACAAACTAAATATCTTAGCAATCGAGCTGCTGTCGCCATCTAGTGTAATTTATCATAGTTTTTGCTCAAAGAATTCTCGTATAGCTAGTGTCGCCATCTTTTGAATATTTGGGAATATTTTTACTTTTCATTTCAATAATTAGATTAGGTCATAAGTAAAATTACATTCTTTATAAATAGACAATGACTTTTGTTTTACAATGATTTCGTAATTTCTATATCTGTCAGCTCTTACGTAATAGAAATTTATAGACAAAGTGAAACATTTTCTACAATAAAATAAAATGCTTTCTCTGAAAAAAAAAAAAATTTTTTTTAGAAAACTAATCTAAAATTATATAATTTCTGTCGATATGGCATTTTCCTTTTAATATGGAATTCGAGTGAATTTAAATTGTTTTGATAACGGATGATAATAATATATGTTACTCTTTTAAAATGAGAAGTTTTATATCCTATGATACTTTCTATTTCCTGATTATCAACTATGGGACTTTTACCATTATGAAAAAGTAAAATCACTCTATTTTTCGCATTTATGAGCAATATTTAATGCAAATATCTTTTGGAGGATTATATTTTTTATGTTTAAAGTTTCCATATTTTTGTTACAGTTTTTGAAAATCCGACATTTTCTTTCCTTTATTTCATTTTTTTAAAAAAAAATATTTAAAATTAAAATCAATGACGATTGTAAATTTTAACTAATACATTTCTATATATATAGATACAAAATAGTAGTTTTACTGAGTGATATGCAATCTTATTGACAGTAAAAATAGGGAAATGTTCTGTTGCTATATATTCCAATAAATTCTGAAAAACATTGAATGCGATAATCAACTATTTTGAAAATTTGTCGAAGGATAAGCTTTCAACTTATTAATCAATGCCTCTCGCAATATTTTGTTACTTTAATTGTGAAAATCTATGAAAATTAATAAAAATAAACAATATAAAAGTATGATTTTTTAAAATATTATACTTATCTACTAAAATTTTATTAACTAATTTTACCTATTTTAGATGCTAAACCTTGATATTCAGTAATAAAAATGTATTAAGAAACCTTAACTGTTGACTCTGATACACCTAAAGGCACACAAAAAACTACTTATTACAGCATTACTAAACTACCGGACACCACGGCAACAACACTAGAGGTAATTATGTTTGAGTCTTAAGTCCTATGGAACAACCCTTACTGAAAGGTTGTACCATAGGATTTAAGATTCACAGGTTGCGCTTCCCGTCATCCCTGGACCACCATTTATATTACCCCAACCACCACCACCATTTATATATCTATTCAATTTTCTGTAAATTTTCTTATTTATTAATAGTACAACAATTCAAAATTCAATTCAAAATTGATTAATGTTAAGTATTGGAAGAAAATTCAGCATCGTTCATTGCAATTTCAATTGGATCGGTCGTTAATAATTGGTTCAAAATTTGTTATACTGAGCTTACTGGCTTATGTTTAACTGCTCACATTACTACAATGTAATAAAGCATAATATTCCAGTTTCCAGTCCTTTTTAAATTATTACTTCTGAATATCATTATATAGATTTCAAATACATCAATTTCTAGTTTTGTTATCTGAATTTTGTTTTGTTGGGCGTTTCATTTTTGAAAATATTATCCAGAAAATAAAGATAATGTAGGCTCTGGACTGTTCTTAGTTAAGTCACAATGTTTATGTAAATTCGGTTACAGCGCTCACGTCATGAAACGTTTCACGTTTAGAAACTATACAGCAAATCATTTAGCTAGAAACTTATTTTCTGCCATACCAGAGCATGCTACTGAATCAAAAACTTAAATTGGGATTAAGTGATTCTCTGTTGATTATTGAACATGCCATTTACATTCTCTGGGGATGCATAGCATAGTTCGATATTCAAATAAACTTACAGATGTAAATTATCAGCAATCTATAAGGAATTTAAAAACAAGTATAGATTATTTCAATTTTTTCTTCTGATTATCAGATTTGATTTCTTTAAAACTTTGTAATATTTAAGTAAAGTATAAAATAATGTATGTGTGTGTATTTTTGTATTGTTTGGTAATTTGAATATTTTTTCATCTGGAAGATGTTCTTTGTCCCCGCTCTTTCTTCATTTAGCAATTATTAGAGATAAGACCACAAATTTTAATTAGATAATTCATTAGATAATTTTCCTCTATCTGTTCTAACTACTATACAGGCGTTGCACTGTCGCCTTTGGGATGATGCATTTTATTTCTAATTTAATCTAATTTTTTGAAAGAGTATCCCTTATAGAAAAATAATCATGCATTTTTCATTTCAGCAATTTTTTCTAATGATATTTAATTTTGATATATGCAATTCCAGGAATAAAGGGATTTTTTTTTATTGCGGGCTCCACTTGAAAAAATGGTTATTCCTAGGTATTTAGATTAAAATTTTGTGTCAGTATTTTTAAGATGCATATATTTGAAAAACATTCCCGCGTTAGTTAATAAATATTTGAATTTCAAAATTACAAAAAGAAACGCTTTCTCATTAGGTAAATTTATAGTATCAACTACGAAGAATAAATACGACATTTTGTTGGTTTCTGTTTTCTCTATAACATTTAAGCTATGAAATATTTACATTGCTGAAATGTCACATATTTCTATTTAGATTACATAATAGTCAATATATAAAAATTTCTGCCCAATAATAATTAAATATTTCTTTAAACTAAAAGTTAATATTTTTGTAACTAGATGACAGCACCAGTTATTGTTCCTGTTCCGATTCTTATCTAGTTGGTGTCGCTGGTGTGTCGGTTCTAATAATCTGTAACAAACAAGCTGATTTCTGAAAATATGTCCATCTCAAATTTGACCGATATCTACTTGTATTAAAATTAATCACTAAATGCCATCCATCTTTGGTCCTTGCGTTTTTGAGCCATAGATTTCACTGAGAAACAAACAGAGAAACAGGCATAATCCTAAAGTCAATTTTTCAAATTCGAGGAAGACTGAAAAACCAAGATTCAGCGAAATCTCGATAGCTTATTAATGATTAAAATAATTTTACTTTCGTTAACAAGAAAATAAAAAGAACTAGAGATATGAAGACAATGAACAAATGAAAAACGAATTCTAGTTGAAACAGAATGAACATAAATCTTATTCGTTTCTTGTAAAGCAAGGATGCACAACCTATGGCCCGAGAACGTTATTAATAAAATAAGACTAATTTAAAATGAAATGAAACTTTTTCAAATAAATAGGGGGAGGGGGGAAATCTGATACGAATACGATTCTGCATCACAATGAATAATTTATAGTTGTTCATTACGTTTATTTACTTTTCATTATGCGGCTTTTGAGTCTGTTCCCTTCATGGCTACCTGCGAGTACGAGTTTTAGTATGGGAGAAGCTAGCGGACGAGAAAATTTCCACACATGAAAATGCAGTACGAGGATCAAATTCAAATCTTTTGCAATGCATTTGATGATTAGCTTCCAGATTTTGGAAAGTGCCAAACAAAAATTGATTAACTTTTTTCTTCATTTCCTGTTGATGTAAATCCAGTGGATGAGAGCATGCAGTTAACCTTAATTGATTTACAGAATTCTACTTTAAAAATTCAGTTTAAAGAAAAACCGATATTAGAATTTTATAAAAACTTAGCCGAAGAACTTTCGCTCTTAAAGCAAAATGCAGCAGTATGTGCAACTTTCTTTAGCAGCACTTGTATTTTTGAGCAAACTTTCTCACTAATGAATTTAAACAAATCAAAAATAAGAAGTAAAATGGCAAATTAGAACCATTCTTCTGTCATACGCATTGCCACAACTAATCTTAAGTCCAACATAAAATCGATAACTCCAAATATTCAGTCCCAACTATCTCATTAACTTTTACTAATTTTGATTATTAATTTTTTTTCTCTCAAATTTTAAATTGTATTCTCTGTATCGTTACCAAAAAGTTTTTCTCTATTATTCTATTTAAAGTTTACCACTATTTAAGCAGTAATCTTTTTTTTATTTAAAGTATTTTAATCATATCTATACTGTGTTTTATTCATTTCTTTATTGCACGATGTGAGCATGAGTAAAATAAGTAAAATAATAACTAATTCGTGCACATTGCCATACAAAAAACAGTGTTTTAACGTTTATAACAAATTTTAACATTCAACAAACTATTGATAAAAACGATATAAAATGATAATTTGATATAAAAAATTAAACAAGCTTCTAAGATTTAATTTTGCATGTTCCTCTTTTATTCCGGTATTCGTTAATAATTCTAAAGATAGGAATATTTCATGAAGAATATTATCCAGAAGAAGAGAAATATTTGGAATAAATCATTCTTTGGTTTTTATAACAAACTTTATATAATTTTAAAAAATTATGAAATTGTATTTGTAGGTATAATCGATAACTTTATATAATTTTAAAAAATTATGAACCCTAATCGTATCGGTTTTAGGGTTCGGGTTGAATGGACTTTACTTGAGGACAGCACAAACGAATTTATTTACAGCTATTTACAGGATGAATTGAGAAAGGAAAACTTCAGATAAACACAATCCAACAGTCAACAGTCACTTACAGAGTAAATGCAAGCCTTACGCACAATTAAAAACAGACTGCAAAACAGCTATCGTATAGCACAGCAAACAGCAAATCACAGCGAGCTCAATAATACAAAGTTAACAGCAAACGTAAACACAGCTCACAGATAACAAGCGAGCAAAGTAATCTGCTCGTCCAACGAGTCGCTACTCCTTCGAGAGGAAACTGCCGAAACTACGGCACACCGTCCCTTATATATTCTAGAGAGCGAGCGCCCAGGAGCAGCGTGACGCACCGTGAACGATCTGGGGGCTAGAGGAATATTCTCCTCGCCATATCAACTCGGCTGGCGCGAAGCTCGTCGTCTATGTTTTCTCCTTCGGCGCACGTTCACGGTGGTCACCCTCTTGTAACACTATCATTGTAACACTTTTTCACTCAATAGGTTACATTTTTATTATGCAGTCCACAAAGCCTAAGATTGAAATTACCAGACTTAAAGTAATAAAATTTACTCATTATCATGATAATTGTAAATGTTTTTCTTCCAATTTTCATTTGCACTCAAATTAAACCTAGATATTGATATTGACCGTTTTGAAAAGATTTCTATAGAAAAATTATCTATTGCAATGGTTCTGATAACAAGATTTCGGGAAAATGTCTTCAGTTCTTCACCGGTCATGTTCCCTAAAACATGAAACAACTTTTTTTTTTTTGGAAGTTGCTGAAATATCCAAGTACTGCAAAAAATGGTGTACAAAAAAAATACTAAAGGTAACAGAGACAAACTACTCCTTTTTCTCTGGAATCGTGTTATATTGAGCTTTCTATTAAGTATTAACTCTTGACGTGTTTTTTGTAAAGGTATATTCAATGTCACTAATGCATAATATCTAAAATTCATCATGAACCAAATGGCGTAGTAAAATAAAAAATACAACTATAAAATTTTGTTAAACATTCTTTTTCAAGCATAGTTATTTTTTATGTCTCAATCAAAGTTTATAGAATGAACAAAATCAAAATATGTCCTTGGAGCAAAAGTTTTTCAAAAGAAAAGAACAATCAATGTCAGCTTTTCGATTACCAAAAGTTAATTTAAATTTCAACTAACAAAATATATCTTCAGAATTATTAACTCAAAAATGATTACTACGGCATTTTAAAATTGTAAAAGAAACTTTAAATCCCTAAACCAACGAACTGAATAAATTTCCTAATTAGTTGACATTTTCTATTTTGGACAGTTATTGTTATTTGGATTCTTATGACATAAAGGCATTTCAGATATTAAAGCATTTCTTACAGTTAAAATTCAGTTTAATATTTTCACTTAATTTCAGATTTAATTATAAAAATTCAATAATGTGACGCGCGTGTCAAACTTGGTAATATTCTATGCAAAAGGCGTAGTAAAATTGTCTGTAATTTGTTACCTAATATTAATCAAGTTTTAACATTTTTCATTGTTACAAACGTTGGATATTTTAGTTAGATTATCTTTTTCCCTTGTTAAAACTAGTTAACTAATTAACTGAATAATTAATTTGAATTTAATTCGTGCCGCATTGCAATGTTTTTTTATATAAGATTAACAAACTGTAATAATCTTCGCTTTCTTGTACATATCAACTACATTAACTTCTTAGTAGATTTTCACTTATCTTTAGTCTGATGTTTAAAATATTTTTTGAATCTCAAATTCTTTTAAATGAAATGATTTTTATTTCATTCTATAAGTTTTCTTTAGTGTAATATATTCACTTACTAGTTTAAAATCATATTTGTACTAATTTATTGTGTAGTCCTAATTAGACAATAAATTATTTATTGTCATTGCACTAATTTGTGTTTAGTCCTAATACAGTCTTCACTAAAGTATTTCAAAAGACTTCCAAAGCGTGTCACAGGCAGTTTACTCACAAAATGTAATTCATAACGATTCTAGAAAATTGAATTTTTTAAAAAAATCAAAGTTTTCTATTAAATGTAAAAAAATGCAACATTTTTAATATTCTATCCGTTATTTTTAAAGCTTTCAATTATTTCCGTACGAGTTGCCTTATTTTTATAAAAATATTAATACAAACATTGCCAATACAATCAAGTTGAATGAAGGTTAATATGTGATTACAGGTTAATTCTTCCCAAAGATTATCTCTCGATTGTATTGATTCATGTTTCTTTTGGGCATTTTTAATGAAGATATAATGGAAAAGGCTTTTTCTTTAACCGATAAAAATACGCTTATTTCGAAAATTCCTTTTAATTTTTCGTATACGAAATATAAAAAAAAACTTATCTTCAAAAAACACAAATTCTTGATTTTGACTAGTCTCAACGCTTCAGATCTACCCAAGTTCAAAATACAGATTTATGACATAATGTTTGTCTGTCTGTGGATAGACTCAAAGATAACTTATAAACTCTTTGAGCCCCACTAATCAAGCTTCAAACATAATTTTTTACGCCAGACTTTGTAAACTTTTTTATTCAATTTTCAGCCAAATCCATTCAAAGGACGTCAGTCTGACCTACAATCCAAATATAATTTAACGCTATAACTAAAAAACAAAAAGAGTTTGATAATACTTAGCACATATATTTAATATCCGAAATATAGATACTTTACAAATTTAGAGAGAAATCCAAAAAAAGGTTTGATTTTCTGTCAACCTGTATTAAAAGTATTATTTAGATTGGATATTTGATTTTGTCATTGCAATTAGACATGTGTCAAATTTTAGATTCATTTGGTTTCCAACCAATTCGATTGAATGACAGAAACAAAAACTTGATTTTCGGGGAGGCCTATTGTTAAATTCTACATATTAATTGCCAAAGAAATCTCCAATTATCATTCAATAGATTTATTGCTGAATTTTCGCCTTAATTTTTTTAACGAAGAAATATAAAGCACATCATCTGAATAATCTGCATTTCATGTTTTACGTTGTTTACGTCAGTATAATGCATTTTAAAGCCATCTGAATTGTATAACTTATTTCTTCCTAAAACTGCATATTAACTGAGAATTGAATGATCTGTAAAATTTTGGAAGAACTCTAGGGAAGAGCACATTGGACGTTTACATCAAAGCTACAATTTTGACTAAAAAAAATACTTATTATAATAGAGTTTTTCAAACTTTTAACTACATTTATGTTTAATTCGAAGCTTGAGGCTTTTAATCAACAAGTTTAAAGCATATTAATTGAAACAATTAATTTTACATCATCTTAAAATTTAATAATTTAACTTTTTAGAATGGTAAAAATTTTATTTTATAAAATAATTCAGAATTTTAAGCGACTTTTCCCAATATTTTTGAACCTTTTGATTTGGAAAAGGTATCGTCAGCCGAACACTAAATATTAAGGCAGCAAAAAAAAAATTATTGGATAATTTATCAAGCAATCTTTATTCAAATACGGGATACTAAATAGCTGAAAAAATTAAGAATAATGAAAATTCAAGAACAATGAAAACAATGCAAAATATTCAAGGTAGATTGATGAATTTATGCCACATCAAACGATTTAATATTAGGTATTTATATCGATTTCTACCTTGAAAACTTTAATATTTGCTATGTTTGACACAGCAAGACACACACACACACATATTAATTTTTTTAAACATTTATTTTACGGATCTGTCTTTACTTTGAGCTACTTTTTTTCATTATTTTAACGATAAAGTTTATAGATAATTACATTTCGGCAATATTAAATATTTTAAGCCATGATGTATTTAAAGGAATTTTCGAAAAGAAGCTGAAATACAAAGACATATTATGTTAAATTCAACAGTTGAACAAATAATGATTACTTGGCATTCTTAACGTAAATTATATTATTTGAAAAAATTTGTATCAGAGAATATATGTAGTGGCGTGATTAATCAAGGCAAAGAAAACAGATTCTCTTTTTCTATATTTCCTTTATTTTCTTTCCATCATTTCAATGAATTTATTAACACAATTTGAAACACAATTGAAAACAAGGTTTTTTATTCTTATTAATTCCATATCAGTATTACTGCTCTACTAAAATTCCCACTCTTATTCTTTTTTCAGTGTTAAAGCTACGATCCTAAATTTTAAATCTCATATTTTTAGCATATTTTCAGAGGTGATCGTTCTCTGTTCCAGATCTAAATTACGATCTGTGGATGAATGAATGAAATACATGAACGAAGTCCACCCCGTAAAGAGGGTTTGTGACGTATATGAGTTAGAAGCCAGACTTCTGCTCTCGGGTACTGAGGGGTCCATACCCTCAGAAACTACTGCACCTTTCCTTTCGTTGTAAAGCTGAACACGAGAAAAACAGCAATAATAGTAATTATTTAGTAAAAAGTAGCTAAAATAAAAAATTTCCAAATTATCTAAGTAGGAATTGATTTAAAAAAAGATATTTTTTATATTACTTGTTTTAATATGAGGATAATATTACCTTAACTGCAGACATAATTGAGAGGATCATTGATTTCAAGTCACTGTCTATTATTTTATTCATAAAATCATCTCATTCAATGATTAAATATGCAAATACTACCCTTTCCTATATCATTTGAATGCTGTGATGGATTAATTGTAAGGTGTTAGGTAAGATACAAGCTAGAAATCCAATTTCTCCAAAGGATTCATGCCGATTTTTTAAATGAAAGCAAGATTAGTCTTTTCCTTAGCTAAAATCAACACATTTGGAAAAATGTTTGCTTGCACGTAGCTATTAAAGTAATATGAATTAATTATGAAATTGGTGAGCAACACACTAAATTTAAAAATTCGAAACTACTCATTTTAAAATTAGTTTTTTTTTTTTCCTCTTTTGAGATTATAGTAAAAATAGAATAAAACATCTAAAGAACTTCTTACCTTACATGATACAAAATTTTTAGGAAGTACCAAAAAAATTATTGCTTGCTTAATATTTTTTTTTGCTTTGTTTCGCAAACTAATAGTTCTGCTAAAGGATCATGGTCTATGGTTCACAAAGTAATTGACTGAAATTTGAAAAAAATAAGTCATCCACACCACGATCCTCACATAAGCTGTTCCATTTTCCAAATTCCTCTTCGGAAATATCCCTTTCTGTAAGACCATGTCCTTTTGGAATCTTCTTGTGTCTCGGTGGTCTATTGGTAAAGTCTCGGTTCATGAACCGTAGGTTTCAAGTTCGATTCCACCAAAGACGTGTAAAGGGTCTGTTGCGCATTAAATTCGTCAAGCCGTTGGTATGGTGTGGAAAGGGTAGTACCAGTTCTCGCCATTTGGCAGAGGTTTAAAATTTTGAAGTCCCTCTCAAAATAGCCCTAGTGTTGCTTTACAACATAGCATTAACTCATTCTCTGCCAACCACGAATATACTCGTGGTTGGCAGGGTGTTACCCATTGACAGCCCGAATATACTCGTGATACTCTCAACGTACAACATATTATAACGTACAACTTGTCAAACTCGCAAACTTTTTATGGCCGCAAACATAAATGCACGTGTAAAAAATTGAAAAAAGCTACAAATAAATTGTTTTTACAAAAATTCTACTTTATTTAAGAAGTATGATATGGAATTTTAACTATTTAAATAGAATAGAATCTAAAAAATAGAATCTAAGTAATGGTCAGTAGTGAATAACTGGCCTTTACAAATTAACAGAAAATTGTGTCCTGTTTTTTAGTATTTTTATACTTTCATCTATTTGCGTGATTCATATTTTTTTTGCTTAAAAGTGCATAAATACGAAAAAGGAATCGAGTCCTGTTTCATTCCCATTGCCAACCACGAGTATACTCGGGTTAGATTTTTATACATGAAAATGATTATTTATGACAAATTCTGTGTATTTATTTTGGAAATAATAAAACTTAGATAAACAGTAACACTCAAAACAGAAATGGCAGCGGGAATAACCTCATACAATTTAGGCTTGGCAGTGAATGGGTTAATATAACTAAACTAAACTGGATTCATCTTCGTTATGTAGTGTTTATCTGTAGTTTTCACCAAAATAGTCTAAGCAAATGTCACAAATCATTTTCCTACGCTTTTTCTTGGCCTCTTAAACAGAATAAGACTGAATATAATAATATTGGATCATTTCGCCAAAGAAAATCAGCTTTTCAACTTAATCACTAACCTTAAGGCTTTCGGATGAATTCCATAATCAGAGTAAATGGTAACATTCTGTTTTTAGGGTATTATAACTCCCACTTTCTTCTTGCTGTAATCTGCTGTTTTCTTATTTGAAGAATCATGCAGTACTCAACCGATTTATTGCAGTTTCATTTGCAGAGCATTTCAGTCGATGATTATCATAGTAAATATTTTAATTAGTCAGTTAACTAGAGTAAGATAGAATAAAATAATATTTAATCCTCTCATCAAAAAAATTAGCCTTTCAGCATAGTTGTGAACCACTGTGGTTTTGAAGTAAGGTCTCGTGTCGGAACTGGGGGGGGGGGGGGGCCTTCAAATTCGAGATTCAATTCCACCGAAGAACTGTCGTTTAAGGGGATCTGATGCACTTTAAATCATTTAGGGTCAAGCATCCTCCTGCTGTTGGATGTGAAAGTTTGAAAATGGGGTGCCAACTCAGGTTTTGTCCTCGTCATCAGACCACGGTTCAAAATTACGTGGTCTGTCCCAAAATAGTTATACTATTCCTTTAGAAACGGGAGATTAATATTACAAAATTATACTTTCAAAATAATCGCCTACCTTAAGTCTTTCGAATAAATACTATATCCAGAGTGAATAGCGATTTTCTGTTCCCAAGATATAACCTCTGCTTTCTTCCTGATATATACATTGTTTTCTGTGTTTAAAATTATATATTGCTCTATTTTATTGTAAATTGTACCTCAATAGATGATCCTCATAGTAAATATATCAATTAGTTTTTTTACCAATGTAAAATTAAATAATTCTTTAGTAAAATGGTCGAATATTAACTTTTCAACATGATCACCTACCTTAAGGCTTTCGGATAAATCTCCAATTTCTTCTACAAACAACTTGCTACCTTTAAGACAGAAAAGTATATCTCTTTCCGACAATCCTCCTCATAGTTCCATCCCTAAGATAATTACTATAGATGATCATCCCAGATAACCAACTGCGCATTGTTACCGAAATGATTGAGTGGTGATAAGCATTCTCCTTAATTCCCGCTGATGAATAACGTGTTAATGATGCATGCCATCATTCCAGTGAGCGCAGTTACCTCTCCCAGTTATGTGTTCCACGGACATGTTACTTACTGGATAATCCAGTGCCCCCCGAATCATAATTGCGAGATCTACGACCATTACATTAAGGATTACAAGGGCGAGTCTCGTATGTGGGACCTAAGACCATTCCTCTCATATACGTCAGAATAATGATATTACACGAACGTCGAAGGCGAATGATACGGGGGATTAAAATGAATCGATGTAGAGAAATAGTTAACTAGATCTGCCTCTTATGTTTATTTATGTTAACATGTGCTTAGTTTCGGATAATACTGAGATACATAATAAAATATAATGATTATTACATCGATATATTTTTATTGATTATAAATTGTGTACCAAAAGGGATGTTACACCAAAAAAGTTGGTATAATAGTTAATGAGACATGCTTTTACTACTTATTTCTGTTAACCTATCAGTTTTGAATATCCTTTATTATGTATCCTTTAAGATACATAATAAAGGATAGTGATTATATTGATATATTTTTATTCATTATGTGGTGTGTACCAAAAGTAGTGTTACACCAGAAAAGCTGGTTTAATTAATTAATTAGATACGCTTATTTCTGTTAACATGTCAGTTTTGTATAAAACTGAGATACATAATAAAGATATATCCTTATTTATTTTTTTATTATTTTTATTATATATATTTTTTATTGATTATATAGTGTGTACCAAAAGTAGTGTTACACCATAAGAGCTGGTATAATAGTTAATTAGATATGCCTTTCCAACTTTATTTCTGTTAACATGTTAGTTTCGGATAAGACTTAGATACATAATAAAGGATAATGATTTTATAGATGTATTTTTATTAATTATGTGGTGTGTACCAATAGCGACGGTACACCAGAAAAGCTGGTATAATTGTTAATTGGATCTGCCTCTTCAACTTATTTCCGTTAACATGTCAGTTTTGAATAAAACTGAGATAAATAATAAAGGATAATGATTATATCCTTATTTTATTATTTATTTATTATTTTTGTTAGATACATTTTTATTGATTATAAGGTGTGTACCAATAGCGGCGTTACACCAGAAAAGCTATTATAATAGATAATTAGATATGCCTTTCCAACTTAACAAGTCCTTAGTTTTGGCTAAGACTGAGATACATAATAAAGGATAGTGATTGTATCGATATATTTTTATTGATTATGTGGTGTGTACCAAAAGTGTTGTTACACCAGAAAAGCTGGTATAATAGTTAATTGGATCTGCCTCCCATTCTTACTTTTGTTAACATGTCCTTAGTTTTGGATAAGACAGAGATAGATAATAAAAGATAATGGTTATATCGATGAAATTTTATTAATTATGTGGTGATACCAATGGCTGTGTTACGCCAGAATAAGCTTATTTAACAATAATTACAAATGTAAAATTTATTGGTGAAGGGGTGTTCCTTATCTAGAAGATGTAGAGACCTGCTAAATCAGATGATAGATTTTAAAATAGTTAAATAAGAACATTGTAAAAGAGACACAGGTAGTGTATTCTGCCATATGTCATACATAATAAACTTTGTAAAGTCAAAAAAAATTTAAAAATAGTAAGATGAGAAAAAAAAATTTAAATGAAATTTTCGATCGTAAATTTCAAGTTATCATCTGAGAACATTATTAATTTTAAATCACTATTTATCTTAATTAATTTAAGTCGTTAACCAATTTAAACCAGTTTAAAACAATCACGAGACTTATCTAGCAGCCTCTATCTCTCTCGATAGATAGATAGATAATATTTTTTTAAACTTTTTTTTCAACTTTTCTAGCTGGAAAACAAAGTTTTGCAGCTCGACCTACTTTGAGATGAAATAACAACTGTGATGCCACAGTTCTTCAGCTTTTTAAAAAAGCATCTGCTGTCAAAGACCCATACGTAATAATAAAGCAGGTCAACCATTTTTAAAACGCGTCTGATTTCAAAGAAGCATACATAACAACATTGGTAAAAGCAAGAAAAAATATTTTTGCCGGTACATTTTGGAGACATCAACACATGTTAACCAAAACAACATCATGTTCTCAACGATAGTAAAATAAAAGTAGATAAATTAAAATAGAAAAATAAAGTAAAAAAGAAAAACCAGTAATGTTCATAAACTGGTAGGTATAACAAAGAGAATTCAATTCTGAAATTGAAGTAATATGTCTGGCGTTCTCCTGATTAAGCCATTAAGTTTTGAATTTCGTATATCAGTTTTTTTATCTATAATTTTTGATAAGGGCTATCCTGTTTTTATATTGCTTTTCCGCATCCCAATAATAGGCAAAATAATGTATGGATATTTATGTTATAATTGTTAAATTTACCTCATCTTCAGTTGCAGGTTTTACGATTGAAACTGCGCGATATTTTAGGAAAAAAGATCATGATTTGTAACTAATGATAATAAATTGACCATCTATGCATCTTGAATTCGTTATCTATGAAGTTTTTTTTTAAATATTTCACTGTGAACCATTCAATTTTTCAGTAACCTAATATCATTGGCACTCCTTTTAACTAGTTGTTTAAGTTCGGTTTTGAAAATTGTTTCTTGAATTATCAAATAAATATTTATATTATGCAGAATTGTGGCATTATTTGGAGATTTATTTGTTGCCTCATCGCCTGCATTTCCGATGTGGGGCAAATCCAATGCAGTGCGATGGAGCAATCTAGCAACTCACGAGTTTATCTGGTTTTATTTATTTATTTTTGAATTGAATTTCAATAGAACTTTCTAAGCCCAGAGCTGGCTGTGTTTATTTTCCCTATTCTCTATTTTTCTTTTAATTGTCTGCTTTAATACAATAAGATGTTCCTGAAAAATCGAACAGTGGTTTCTCTGATGATAAACGTGTTCTTCCGATTTATTTGACTTAGAAGTACAGAAGACCCCCTCCAACCTTACCACATAGCTTAAAGCCATCCGTACAAACAGCCAAATCAAACTTCAAACTATCAATTCCCTTTCATAACTCAGTTGTTAGCACTTTACAAGCCAGCTGACAGATCTATCAGCGACTTAAGCCGAAAGAGAGTCTCTTGTTTTTCAGTAACTCCAACTTGGGCCAAGAATACGACTTAGCTACATACACGTCACAATTCTTTTTACAGGGTGAACTTCAATCATTCATTTCATTCATTCATCCTCTAATCGTAATTTAGATCTGGAACAGAAAACGATCACCTCTGAATCACTACCCCCAGTGGTGTCACTCTCGACATGGAGGTCTTTGTGACCACGACATATTTAACGTGCGCCAGTCACCATACACATGGAGTCTTTGGCTGGCGGGTTCGAACTCTCAGCAAGGAATGCGAATCCAACCCCCTACCAACCAGGCTATCTCTGTTATAATATTATTTGAGTGAATCCAAAGTGCTGATTATGTTTTCGCTTCTTTGAAAGTAAACATAGAAAATTATTGTAGCTCCTAGAAAGTTATTAATATTATAAGGATAAATGAACCAAGACCAGGCCAAATGAAGATACTAGATTATGCATTTTGTTGTATTCTGATGATGATAAGGTGTGTGCCTAAAGTGACTTTACACCCAAAAAACCAATAATTAAGATTTTAAAAAATATAGAATTTAATTACTGTCAAAGGACAAGCTATTCAAAAAAAACTTTTATATGCTTAAGTATCAGAAGCCAAAACCACCAAAAAGGGGGAGGGGGGAAAAGGGAGAAGGCATGAAAAGAAAAAGTGGAGAAGAAAAGAAGAGCCTGCATGATATTCCACAGCTACAGTATCATTGGAGCATAATTAGTAAATAAAAAAAATTACCAAATAGTGACAATTAAGTTTTGAAAACAGAAAAATAAAATTTTTAAAAAATCAAAGAGAAAAATATAAATAAACAAAAGAAAAAATAAGTACACAAGTGAAAAAATATATAACAGAAAAATAAATAAATATGTACAGGGGCTCTGCCTAAGGTAGAGTGCATAATCAGAAACAAAGGCCTGATAAAGTTCTTTTTGCATTTTTTCTTCTTATACTCAATATATACTGTTCACTTTTAGCAGTTCTTGACAAACCAGGATAAATTATTATTTAATTTGGAAAATCCTATTTTCATTGATATAGAAAATCCAAGTTATTTTGAGCTTCTAAATTCCATTTATTATTTGGCAGAATTTGGGACATACTAGATGATGTCACCACCAAGCAATCCTACTCGGTAGAAAGGCATTATTGATAAGCGACACATCGATATCGGAAATCAACACAAATTCTACTTCCTTTAGGAAAATGCACGAAATGTCTCAAGGAGAGCAACAGTCATACTATATCGATATAGAAAACTATGACGTTTTAGCAAAGTAATTTTACCATGAAGTCCTCTCACGGTATTATATAGCGGAAACTAAATTTCATATTTAACGAATGCTATGAATACAAGCAGAACAAAAGCTTATTTAAAGCTTTTTTTTTCTAGCACTGTTCATTGACTTGTTTGTTAACTTGTAGATTTTGACTCTTTGTAGATAGTTTTGATGTTTTTTAGATTTTGGCATCTCCATAATATCAAAATATTTAAAGAAGACTCTATCATGTCCTACGAAATATAGTAGTAAATAATATATCAGGCTTTATTTAGGCTCAGGCGGTATTACGTAGCAGAAACTGAATTTCATATTTGACAAATGCTATGAATACATGCGAGCAAAATCTGTTTTTAAGATGTCAGTAAATGTGTTTTTTGCAATGTTCATTGACTTGTTTGCTCACTTTTAGACTTTGACTATTTGTAAATAATTTAATTGTTTTTAAATTCTGACATCTCTATACTGTCAAAATAATTAAAGGAGATTCAAACATGTACTGAAAAATGTATTAGTATAATAATATTTCAGGCTTTATTCATCTATTTTTATAATTTTTTTATTTCCCTTAATTATGCAACGGCAACAACATGTGCATATAAAAATTGTTTAATACCATTGCAAAACGAGTGTGTAAAAATGCAATATCTAACAAAATGACAACTATTTCTGTAAAGTGACTTTATAGCAATAGAATAAATAGTATAGCTTTTTTTAAAACTTTTATTTAAACCTAGAGGAAGGATTATAAATTAATATTACGGAAAAATTTAATATTTTGAATGGTGTGAAAGTTAGTTCTCTTGGAATAATAAAATCAAAATTATTGTAAGAAGCTTTAACACCCCAATTAATTTCAAGAAAATAATCAAAATTTTTAAGCAAACGTTTTAATGAAAGACTACTGATAGAGAAAAAACACTAAAAACTAAACTAAATTGAATTGTTCTAGACATATAGGTCAATCCTGTAAAGAATTTTTTTTTTTGGGGGGGGGAGTGAGGAATAGGATGAGCTATTTTGTATATTACTAAACAGTGCCGAATTTATAAACGTTGTTATAAAAAGTTGCCTTTGACATATTAGATGCATTGTCGTAAATCAATGCGTAATCTGAATAATCTACATTTAAAAATTTGCCTTGTTTAGATTCATTTCACCTGACGCAAGTGATAGATAATAGATAATAAAAATTACCATATTGTCTTTGATACAATTAGGGAAATGCCAAGCTATGCTGATATAAAATTAGCAAAAATACACTTGGTGAAACTCAGTTAATTGTTGACATAACAAAATCGTAATTTCCTTGAAGATCTTGTAAATCAAGATAATTATTTACTGAAATGTTTCCGTTTGCTTTTTTAAGCATTTTATACCTTTATAGCGTGTAGCAATAAATTTAACTTTGTATAAAATTCTGAAACATTTGCATGTTTGCTAGCTTAAGACTCATATGATCAAATAAATGAAACGTGCTAATTGCCAAACAATAATTTTATAAATGCAAAGCATGAATGCTTGTTACTTTTACTTTGTACACTTGTTACTTTTTAGTGTACGAAATATGCAAACAGAAAGTATTGTAATTTCCAAAAAAATTCCAATTCAAGATTTTGTCCTTTCTCTACGCTATAAAATTCACTGGAATTTAGAGATAGTACCTTATAGTTATATCCCTAAATTTCATATTGGTTTTGGAAACTTTTGTTGGACAATTTTGTAGCCAAAGCTGCTAATTTGTCACCAAATGATCGATAAGTTTGTCGCCAACCTCGAAGTTATTGATTTGGCATCCATTCAATTTTCCAACCGAACTGTTTGAAAAATTGTCTTTCTTACGAAGATACTGACAGCAGTAGGAAGCAACATTATGATTCTTTGACAAAATATTATCTTTATTCTATTGCTACAAACCTGTAATTTTGCTTTCTAGGATGATTCTGACATCGTAAGAAAGACCGTTTCACATTCAGCTCTGTTGCATGCTGAGCAAGTAATATCTCTGGCGACAAACTTGGCTACGAATATGGCAAAAAATAGATAATGCTCGAAATTTCGAGAATTTTCATGACCCTTCCAGTAGACACTGAGATGCGTCCTGGTTGACCTAGAAGGTCTTGGCCCGCCTCCCTAGAGCTATAAAAGGACGGCAGTCTGAAGTTGCAGGGTGAATTGAGCTGAACGGTGAATTGAATTGAACAAGAAATGGAGTTGGAGCCGAAGGCAAGTAACGAGTCTTCAAAAGGATAGAAAGCAGCGGTGAAATAGTCCGACGAAAAACCAGCGTGCTATGGATATCAAGGAAGTGATAAACTGAACCACAGTGTGCAGAGCCCTGTTCTCTACTGTGGAAGCCGCATCGTATTATTTGTGGAGTAGCCTGTCATATAGTAATGAGTTGACAGCTAGAGTGAATAGACAGTGAGATATCAGCCGTTTGGAGAGACCGTAAATCGAAGCTCCGAGAATCCCCTCTCCTGTTGGATTCTGTCTGGCCGCTTTGTGTGATGTGGTAGATTATTACTTGTGGGCTATTGTCTGCTGTAGTGTGCAGTCCTGTGTTCGTCTCAGCTGTATATATTCGTCGTCTTTTTGTAAGTGTCTTCATGTAAATAAACGTCGTTGTTGTTTTATACTCAGGCCTGCTGATTGTGTCTTCACATCATACATCCGCTATAAACGAATCCAATGAGATCCGTAACACTATTTATCCATGGAATAAATTCAGATCTTACGACTGAGATATATATTAAATTAATTTTTAATGTAGCCTTAATCTTTTTCAGTACTTATTGTTACTTAGTTACACCAATTTTTTTTCAGTATATTCTTTCGTGCTTAAAAATACAGTAATAACTAATGAAAGTGTGCTTTACTAAATTTTGTAATGTTTTTGACACGAAGCTGAAGTAGTCTGTAAAAGGATGACGCAATTCAATTATAAATTTTGCACATTTTTCATACCCATTGCAATAATTATAATAAAGAGATAAAAAAAGGGGAAAAATACACAAATTTTTCAATAAAACTTCTGAAACTTGATTTCAATAATTTTAATTGGTTGGTCTTACTTCTTGCATAGGACCTCCGCTATCGATCAATATAATTTGTCTTGAAATTCGATACTTTCTGGTTAAATATAGCACATATCGATGTTCATTGTAAACTTAACCATTTATTGTTACTTAATTAATACAATAATTAGTTCACTGTTTTTTCTTACTAAATAATAATTCGAATATTAAACAGATTTCGCAGGAGAAAACCTAACATTCTATTTATTTAAAAAGTGATATTGAAATTTTTCTGTACCTTAAACCTTTTGAAATTTAAACTCAAATATATTTTCTAAATAACTAATAAATTTTATTTGTGGCCTTTATTCCTATTTCTATTTTTAAAGGAACAAAAAAAGATATTTTATATATTTCAATACATCTGCTTTTACAAATTTTGCATTATTAGTTATTACGTACGCTTGTTTAAAAAAAGACGTGTTTTCAAATAGCTGACTTACTTTTACCAGTATAGCTTTAATATTACGTATGCTTCGTTGAAGGCAGATGCGTTTTTATTTCGCATGATTCATTAAAATGTGGAGATAAATTACAATCACAAAGTCGAATTCTTTGATTTGCACAATATATCTTCTTCCCATAAGTAGAAGTAACAATTCAAAACATGTCTTATTGTTTTAAAAAATTTAAAAAAAGAATAGGAAAATATTTTACTTATACTTATTATCAAATGATTTTTGTTCGTCGTTCCTTTGACAGGACGTCATCTTCTAGTTCGTTTAAGATTTCTTACTTTTAAATAATTAATCTCGGTCTCAGAAGATTATCGTTTGGTGCTTTTCTAAAAATTCTTTTTCAGTTTCAAATGCCACCCTTTTGTAATATATTTTTATTATTTTATTTATTTATTTTGTTCTTTTATTGAATTAATAATTTTGATATTTCAAACGATCAAGAAAAAATTTCTCTTGCATTTATTGTTTAAAAAATATCACATTTCCTATTTATTTTATTTCATATAATCATGTGATGAAAATTACATTTTTGTGTTTTATTTTTGGTAGTAATTAACATATTTTTTTATCAAATCTTCTGAAAATGTGATGGCAACATATTATTAAAAGTTTTTTTAGATTCTTGTGAAGATAAAATTTTATTTTATGCGAAATAAATTGTTGAAAAATACGATTAAACTAAAGGTTTAAAAATTCATTAAAAATAGAATTTCAAATTGTAGGCCAAAACATCAGTATCATTAAAAAGCTAATTTTTTGAGCTTTAACTTGATGAAAAAATCAATTTTAGGATGTAATATTTTCGGAAGTCAAAACAAAAGAAAGAAAACTTTAAAATTTCACTTATTTTTTAATTAAGATTTTAATTCAAAATTCAAAAAAGGGCTCCGAGGTGCACATTCCCGGCTTCCAACATGTACCAAATTTGGTAGCTGTATTTCGAATGGTCTGGTCTGTACATCGCCAACAGACACACACACACACACATTGAGCTTTATTATAAGTAAAGATAAAGATATTGTTTCAAATAACAATCATTTTATTATAATACATGTGTCTGTAATAGAAGTTTAAGCACAAAGGTTTAAAACCAACATTTTTGCGATTTTTAAATCCATACTTTAGTACAATTTTAACCATTTTAACATCGCCAATTTACTTTAAAGCTTCAAATTACTATTAAGGCCGAGTATTCTTTATCAAAGATTTCCAATCCAAACCTTCTTTGTCGACAGAAGATTGCTATTTTCCAACTACTTTTCATGCCAACCTTTACTCTCTCTTTGCCTTTATTTTGCATCTACTTTTCCAAAATAATCCGATTATTCGGCCACTTACGCCAACGTTGTAAACCTCGTCTTCGGAAAAATAAAAAGAAGCACTGATTATTTTACAAAATTGATTATAGCCTCCCTCTTTCGACCGGGGTGGGCAATCTTTTCCATATTAATCGAATTTGATACGAGCCCAGAAGGAATTTACCGAAAAAAAAAGGGCTGGACGAACGGATGAAATTAGTAGACACTTTGTTAAGGTTCCATTAGAGCGTGTTCGAAGGCCTGGAAGATGCTCAAAACGCCCGTAATGAAATCAAATCACTCGTAATGGGCGGCCTGTTAGGGGAAATGGGTCGCTGATAGGTTCTAAGTGCCCTACTAACAGCACACCCGCCTCCGCATCACCCCCGCTTTTTTATTGGAGGAGAAAAACGAGCTCGGATAGCGCCAAAGGCTAGGAGACTAGGATCAAAAATTGCCAAAGCTGAAAAAAACATAAGCCTAATGAAAAGTGGATATTAGATTTTCAATTTACTTTACTTCAGTTTCAAAAAAGTGGTATTTAAAAAAAATTGTAGACAGAATATCTAACCATTTCATTAGTGAAAATATTCTGAGATACCTTTTTAGGATGAATAATGATTAGGTATAATGATATTTTTGATCTTGGAACAACAGAGGCATGGGTTGAGATTCGATTCCATTGGCCAATTCAGGGAGCTTCCTCACTTTATGGCCTTGGTTCAAATTTGAGGTCCATCCCAAAATATAACACAGTATAACATATCACAGTTAAAATAATAAAGTATAAATGCATCACAGTTTCATGTTAAAATTATCATGATTCTAACATTGGTCTGATGGATGCTCGATCAAAAGTGGCACTTCCCCTTCATTCAGTCATCAAGAAGTCAATTTTTGTTTATATCTCAATACATAAATATGTACCAATATATGGGTACTTGAATATATCTCAATACATGAATATATAAAATATATATGAGTACTTGAACATATATCAATAATTGTATATA
>JAOUZG010016644.1:6618774-6635043 GCA_026289955.1 Argiope argentata | reverse complement strand
TATAAAATATATATGAGTACTTGAACATATATCAATAATTGTATATATAAAAATATATGGGTACTTGAATATATCTCAATACATGAATATATAAAAATATATGTTTACTTGAATATATCTCAATACATGAATATATAAAAATATATGGTTACTTGAATATATCTCAATACATGAATATATAAAAATAAATGGGTACTTGAATATAGTATCTCAATACATGAATATGTACTAATATATAGGTACTTGAATATAGTATCTCAATACATGAATATATAAAAATATATGGGTACTTGAATATATCTCAATACATGAATATATAAAAATTTATGATTACATGAATATATCTCAATACATGAATATATAAACATATATGGGTACTTGAATATAGTATCTCAATAATTGTGTATATAAAAATATATGATTACTTGAATATATCTCAATACATGAATATATAAAAATATATGGGTACTTGAACACATATCAATACATAATGCTCAATCTAAATTTATATTATTGAAACCAATCTAAAATATTTGGAGAAGGATCTCTAAGTCGCATTCCGAATATAGTTCTGTACATTCTATAAGCAAATCTTTAGGGTAATAGTAGACTGCATTTAGTCTTTCCAGGTCCTTTTTGGTAAGTCCAGATATACTGGTATAAGTACGCATGATCGAGTTTTTAGGAAATCAAATCTTGAAATTCTCCGATAATGATTACATTTGATAAATAAATTTTTGATTTAGAAACAGCAGAGACACGGGTTGAGATTCGATTCCATCAGCTTATTCAGAAAGCTTCTTTGCAATATGATGGTTCAAATTTGAGATCCATCTAAAATATATCACATTATCAGGAACAAATTTCGTAACATTATCGTGTTTCAAGCGTTGGACGGTTCGATGCTAGATTAAAAGTTGCCCTTCGCCTCCATTCAGTCATTAATAAGTAAATTTTTGAAAATATCTCAATACATGGATATGCACCATTATATCGGTACTTGAATATATCTTAATATATAATGCTCAAGTTAAATTTGTTGTTGTTGATGTGACAAGTGGCACTTGCCTTGGACAAGCCCCCGCTGATAGGATTAGCGAATGATTTTAAGCCTAAGAAATGCGTCTCTTTGTTTTACAAGTAGCGCCATCTAAAGTCAAGAGTACGACTTAGCTGCTCACACGTCACAACCCTTTTTAGGGGGCGGATTTCATTCATGCAAATTCATTCATTCATCTCAGATCGTAATTTAGACCTGGAACAGAGAACGATCATATCGGACCCAGTACCCCCTGTGGTATTACTCTCGACATAGAGACTTTGCAACCACGAACAGATCTAACGAGCGCCAGCCGCCACACACTCGGGGAATCTTTTGGCCTGTGAGTTTCGAATCCGTAACTTAAGGAGTACGAGTCCAACGCTTTAAGTTAACTCTATACGATTGAAACTAATCTGAAATATTTTGAGAAGGATCTAGTAATCGCATTCCGAATATAGTTATGTACATTCTAAAAGCAAAGATTTAGGGTGAAAGTAGATTCCATTTGGTCTTTCCAGGTACTTTTTGGTAAGTCCAGATATACTGGCATAAGTACATAAGGTCGCGTTTTTTGGAAATGAAATCTTGAAACTTCAATTCTCCGAACTCAAAGCCAGCAGTCCATCGAGCGGTCGTAATACATTCTGAGCAATAAAAATATTATAGTTTAAACATTTATTATGTTTTATTCAATTTCTACTATTAGTTCACAATTTCTCTGTATATATCTTGATCAAATTTTTAATCGTTAATAAAATACTTTTTATTCATCCACTCAAGTTCAAATATATTTTTTTCAATTACTGCTATTTCCTCACATTCTCTCTCTCTCTCTCTCTCTTTCTATATATATAATGTAATTTTCAATAAAAATGCTTTTTAGTCATCCAATAAAGTTCAAGTAATTTTTTTAAACAGGCAGTGGATGACATTTGATGTTAATATAGTTTTGACAAATATTAATTCATTTATTTCTTATTAATTAATTAAAAAATAACTTTCTCGTCAAAAATCTTCGTTTCCCCGCCGCCAAATAAGTAATGAATTCATTTATTTTTTCCCAGTGCCAATGAGGATAGGCTTAACACCTCTTCAACCGATGATTTTAAACGATTCTGTTTATTTTCATAATGCTTGATGAATTTAAAATCAAACATTGTTAATGAATCGATTTTTTCGATTAATTTTAAAATACTTTCGAATTAAAATAATATAAAATGTAAAAAAATTATAAATTTCTAATTTGTATTGCCTTTCCCGACTTATGTGGAAAAATCACGCATTTTGTGTTACCACAGTTTAATCCTCAATTTAAATGCTCAATTGGAGTTGAAAATTCAATGCTAGTATAATTTTTATTGATAATTTATGGTAATTGTGACTATTAGACCTGGATAGTCTGATTGGTATGGCGTTGGATCCCCCTCCTTTGGTCTGCGAGTTCGAACACCTTGTATGGAAAGGAGAATGGAATATTGTATGGAAATTCGCCTTCTATTTTGCAGCTTAGTTTTGTGACTCTGTAATATTTTTATACATATTTATATTAATTATAATTATTTAATAAAGAGTAAAATAAAAAATTTATTTGAACATAAGTCGGAACTTTTGTAAATGCAATGGAAACACGTTATTAGAAGCTGATTTTTTGAGATGGTTATGCAGATAATAAAATTTTTGTTTTTCGCCTACGGATTTTTGTTGACACCAAAACGTCATCTCAAAAACAACATTATGTTCTGACATGATAATTAGAATTTGGATTGGAGAAATGAAAATATTTGATTTTTTATTATATTGAAAAAAAATTCCATTACATTGTTGACGCGACCAAACCCTTAAATCTCTACCACTAGATCAGGATTCTCAAAATGTCCAGTGTAATCTTATTATTATTTAATTCATCAAGTAGTATTTTTTTTATTAAATGCTAATTTTCAACTTAATCATATAATGCTTGCCAAAAATTCCAATTTTGAAAGGTCTTTATTCTGATGAAATTAATAAAATGTCTTTGTAAAGTATAAAGAAATTGGATAGACTTTTTTTTAAAATGTCTAGCGCAATTTTTTAAAATCCAGTTTCGACTACAGTTTTTTATGTTTACAGTATTTCTTATATTCGTCATTTTCAATTTTAAGGACTTTTATTTAACTTGATTCAAATTTTTATAGAATTTTATAATAGACTTTTTATTTATTTCTTGATATGCTTGAATTGTGGAATTTTATTCGCTTGTTTATTATCGATAAGAGTACTCTGTTTTAGTACTCTGATAGTTTTTATTAATCAGAGCTTAATTATTAGTTCCTTATTATAAAATTAAATTTTCGTTTTATAACATTGACGCCACCTGATGGAGAAATTGAGTTAAAATGATTTTGCTTAAGTTTAGTTATCGGAAATTAGTTATAAAAAAATATTTCTTAAAGGTTTTTTCCGTCGCAAAAAATTAATTAAAGCGCATTAATTAAAGTGTAAATTAAAGCACATTTTTAAAAATATATTTTTTTAAATTTATTAAAAAATATTTTTAAAGAATTATTCTTAAATTCTGTAAAATCAGTAGGAAAAAATTTACTCAAGAAACTTCCGTTATTCAATTACAAAATTTTCAGAATTTAATTGTTGGAAAATGAGACCATAATTATTTAATTAATTTTTTCTTCCTTACCGGTTGATTTATTATTAAATTAGAGAAACAAACTGATTTTTCGCAGTTACTCAGAAATTAATTATAAAAAAATAATAAGAAATGTTTAAAATATTTTTTCATTTAATATGCTATTTAAAATGTTTTGAAACCAATTTTTAGCCTTTCTTTTATTTTAAAAAATTCTCAAAAACTCATGATCTTAAAATTTTTGAAAAATATATCTAAAAACTTTGGTTTATGTAATAAATTTTGACTGCCTAACAGCTCACAGCAAAATTCAACTTAAATGATCAAATTGCCGTCATTCAATAAAAAAGAATATCGAATGTATACGCAGTTGATCGAAATAAAATTTTGAAAAGGGCAGAGATCGGATACCTTTATAGGAAATTCAGGGACCCTTTTTGCATATATCTCTCCCCTGCAGCTACTCTTTTTACAGTAAGTGGGAGTGAATGATAAAGTAAAACACATGCCCACGGCAAGAGATCGGAACGGCACCCTTTTAAGAGCACAATTCCATTTTATCGTTTGGTTGAAAAGAATTAGCTGAAACCGTAACTGCTCTTAAGCCGTTATCAAAGGAAATTCCAATTTGATTCAGTCCATTGTTATGAAAATAATGCGTATTTTCCAAAATCATAAGGAAAATACTTCGACGATTTAAACTTTTACGGGATTTTATAACAATCGCCTACATAAGACGGTCTTATCACTAATGTAATTACAGTGTTATGCAAATAAATCTGAAATTCTTAAAGATATCACATTCATTTTGGTTAAATTTTCGTCTTTTGATAACTACCATGATGATTACTATGATTCACCATAGTTGTATTTGCTTCCCTTCAAATAACAATTCAGTAAATTTTTTTGAGTTCAGAGGAGATAAGGGGAGCAATGCATATTTTTTATATTTATTTTTTTAATTATTTTTAAACTATTATTTTTACAAAACTATTGCCATTCTAAAACTTTTTCATTTTTGTATTGACATGCATTTGTTTATTTTTAAAATGTGAATAAACAGAAATGCACCAAAACTCAACTTAAAAATAAATTTTAACCAAAACTAAGGCTTTTATTATTATTTATAAAGGAAATTAAAACAAACATTTGATAATATTCAATTTAATTATATTTCTGACTTAAGAATTTTTAAACTAAGAATTATTTTGCTGCATTATATACTTGAATATATATTGTTTTTAACTAAATATAATAATGCAAATTATTTCTTTTCCTGTACATCAATAATTATAAATTCATTTTTTTTAAAAAATTTAGTCGGTAATTTTTTCATATCAGTTTTGTACATTTAATGAAAAAAGGTTTAAACTAACATTTTTTAATTATTATCTATCAATAGACTCCTTTTTTCAAAGCAAATTTGTGAGTAGTATGTTTCCCAGAATTTTTTTCGAGTTTTCTTGTACTGTATCATATATTTTATAAATTTAATAAAAAGAAAGTGATTATGTCAAAAATATTAATATTCTAATTAATCTTTTTTAAAAAAATAATGATTTTATTTGTACTAAAAGTACAAATAACTCTATAATTACGTACTCTATAAGTATAACTCTCTAAGTACGTACATTAATTCTATAATTACGGTTGAGCTTGTTTTGGATAATCTGATGCTCATTTTTTAATGGTGAAGAATGCAGCTTCGTTGTTTAAAAAAATTAATAACCTCAAAAGTTTCATTTACATTTTCTAGGAAAAGTAATAGCCGGAAAAATTCTACTTCGAGATTTTTAAAAATCCTCATGACTTCCAGAAACATAAAAAAAATTAATTACGTTTGTCTGTTTTTTCGGTCGGCCGGTCAATATAATTTCTCACAGATGCAGCAAATTAAACGAAAGGAATTTTAATTATTGATAATTCTAATTATTAATAATGCTTTATATACCTGAATTGCCTTATACTTTAATTAATAATTACCTTTTATTAATTTTATCCGCTTTTATATAAAATTCATGTTCTAAATAATATATAAGGATATCTATCAATTAAGTTCGCATATTATTATTGCTAATTTTTTATTTGTTTATCGTTATGTATAAATTCGGTTAAAATACTGCTTTAAATAAAATTCCATGGGCAATTAATATTGAAAGCAAATGCATATTTTATGGGAAAAATACGATTGTGCCGATATAGTGCAATTATATTGTAGATGATATCATCAGTTATTTGTATTTATTATCTCCCTTCATATAAATAATGAACAGAAAAAGCAATTGAAATAATGAAGGTTAAATATCTAATGCAGTTTGAAATTCAATACATTGATCACCATATAAGCTTTTATCAATTGATTGAAAAATGACTATTGATTTTTCAAGGATTTTTTGAAGTACTATTAAAACATACAGAAATGCACCAAAATAGCAAAACTTTAAACGAAAGTTTTGTATTTGCGGTCACAAGTGTCCATCATGGCTCAAATGAAATAATTTTACAATGAATGAGAATATATTGAGTTTCAAATTATATTCTCTGATCAAATCTCAACAGTATACCGAAAAGCAATATCTGTCACCTTATATAGTAAAATAAACATAGCATTCCTGTCAGAGCTGAAAATAGCTCAAAGATCAAGGGACCATAGTGGCCTTAACCCCTTAACCGGTTTATTTTCCTTACTATCTGATAAGATGACGACTTCAACTTTGGGAACATTTTGTTATTTTAATTCAAATGGAAATCCATGGAATACTTGGCTTATCTACGTATTCGAAGTCATTTTACTATTAAATTATAATTGTTATGAATGATTTATTTTTTGTTTACAACTATCAAAATTCGATAAATCGATGCACGTACGGAGTACAGGCAAACCGGTTAAGGGGTTAATCTAACCTATAGGCCTCGGAGTCGGAAGGTTTCAGATTCGAGACCAGATTCCACAGAAGAACTTTGTGTAAGTGGGTCTGACGCATCTTAAAAGCTACTACAACGACCTTTGCCACCTTAAGTCTGGCCCATTTTGCCCTCTTTCCTCCTCTCTTGTTATTTTCTGGGATTCTTTGATAGCTGTACATTTTACGACAATATGTGGGAAGCGCCCGATCACTATTCACGGGTTGGGGGGGGGGGTCCAACAATGGGTCAGTTGGCAGATTTGTAACGAAATCCGTCAGGCCACAGAGCGTCGTAATGTCTTTTGAAATTAATCAGGGTCGTACAAACTTCCGTTGGTGTGGTGCTGAAGTTAAGAGAAGAGGTGCTGGTTTAGATATCGTTCTCGTCATCTGATCGCAATATAAAATTACGAGATTCGTCTTAAAATAATCCCAGTGATTATTGCCTTAAAACGGAACGATCAAAGACCTATTTTATTACCTATTTTGTTACCAACCTGTTTTGTAGGTCATACGCTGCCCCCCATATCCTACTACGGTACTGAAAGAACTAGATTTGGTCATCGATAACCCCATGACGACAAATATTAAAATTATTTTCCTATGGAACAATGAATGTCAAATTATCATAGATTCAAATGATTTTTTAATCGATATATCCATCGAACAAGTTAGCCAAAGACAGATAAATCTTAAATAAGATATAAGAAAAGAAATATTTTTCTTTTTTACCTGGTCATGCCTATTTTTTTATCGTCCTATCTCTCGACTGCTTGAGCAAAATAGCAGCTGATTTTCTATCAAATAAAATGATTCAAATTTGCATTTGGATGCGAATTTATAACAAAATCTGAAAACTCACTAAAAGCAGTTTCTCCATCCGTTTTAGTACCAAACATCAGCTTTGTTATATCCCACACTCTTCGCTACCAAATCTTCATCCCTAAGTGAATTCCAGATCTATATCTTTTCCTCGAAAAACACACACTAAAAAAAAAGGAGCATTAACAATAAGATGATTCCATTCCGAATTTTACGTTATCTGTCTAACGCTATATCCGTAAGCGCTCTCTAAGCTTAAGTGCTTTTCGGTTCATTTTTCTTAATAGCTTCCCCTCAAGAAGAAAAACAAGAAAGACGAAAAAGGGGTGATGGGATAAGGGAGAAGGGGAGGAGCACGACCCGGTAACGTCCGTAGGAGCATATTACCAGACGATTTTATTTCTTACGTTCGGAGAAAATTGTTCGAAGAAGGCTGGCAGCGGCGAAGTTACTTCTTCTCCAGAAAGCCGTAGTTCTTCTCTTCCCTACCCTTCCAACCTAATCAGTGGCTTTTAGATCCCGTCATTGCCTTCCGTCACTCCCCGTTTGTCGTCTGCCTCGCTGACGTCACTGCCTTTTAGAGGACCCTTCCATTATACCATCCCGGTATTCCAAATTGCCAGTTAAAAATGGTTTACTAGGCCGCTTTAGTTCTCTATGGCACAGCCACTCTAGGCCCTGGTTTTTACGTGCCTCGAGTACAAAAACTTCGTTTTCGTTTGGGTTCTACTCTTATTTATTCCTCCCCCCACTGCATCCTTCCCCCTTCCCTCACTCGACATTTCATTCTATCCAACCTCCACCCCACCCCCTGCCTCCTTCATCGTTGTTATGGTAGAGAAATTCTAATGTTTTTTTTTCTTTCTCATTCATTTTTTTATTATTACTTTTTTTACCATTTCTCCCGACCAATAAAATACGCGAATTGCTTTACTGGGGTCCTTCAAGATTTTTTGAAAGGTTATAAAGAAGTGGCATTCTTCCCACTAACGAAACATGTGGAAGGTAAACATTTCGATTTTATTTTCCGAGTTGAGTGGTCCGTCTCCTACTGCCACGCTGTATGAGTATTTTATTTTATATTTTTACTTCACTCTCATAAGCTCTTCGCGCTCAAAAAAATATTTCCTCCGCTTGTTTATGGTGTTTATGAAGCTTACAAGTTCCTAATTTAGTGTTTGGACTTATACAAGCCGTGTTTTTACAATAGGTTGAATAGGGGAAAACGTGTCGGGTTTTTCAACTTGACGTGCGTCTGTCTCCATTGTTGTGTTGTTAGAGTTAAGGATCTAAAGTATACAGTGTTTTTTCCTGAGATTCGAGTATTTTCGCCTTTTTTTCCTGTTTCTAAACCTTAATTTTAAATTCTTTTTGATAGAAGAGATTTTAGAAAATAGATGTTTATTTCCTTGTAATTTTTTGAATGTATATTTCATATATTTTTTTTTTCCGAAAAATATACTCATTTCACGAAAATCCTAGATAGCAAGAAGAGATTGGAAAATATGTTACTATATTTCTTTTTATAGAAATGAACTGATAACATCGAAATTACTTTTTAAAAAGACATTTTTTGCAACAGATTCATTTTCAAGATTCGAACGGTTCGTTTTTATTATTTATAATTCGCGTGAAGATATTTTTTAAGGGAATTGCAATTTAGGATCTCTCTAATCAATTTTAATCATAGTATATTTCTTAGCAGCTGATTAGTCTAAAAATCAACATTATGTATAAATATTACACAAAATGATTTTTTAAAAAAAATTTAGCGCTGAGCTCGATTTATGATTAAATTAATATTATTTAGGAAAGAGAAAACGGTATCCTCACAGCAATAATAATAATAAATGTTAACAATACCATCGTTTCTATATAAAATAGAAATAAGAAGCATAAGCCTAAAATTTTTAGAAAAAAAAATTAGGATTTTTATGCTCTTTATCAAGTATTCAAATTGTCGTTCATATCTTTTAAGGGAACTGGTACGTTCTCGACAACAAAAACAGTCAAAATTTTAGTTGTAAATAAAGGGGATTTTATGCAAGCAAAAATTATTTCTCAGCAAAAAATATGGCACATTTGAAAAGAATTTAATTTTCTCAATAAAAAATAGTTATTGAGAAAAGTACTATTTTTACAATAAAAAATAGCTATATTTTAAAATATTTATTTTTTAGTAGCAAACAGAAAATGTGCTATGACGCGACTATCCATACATATTCGGGTGCACATAGGTACGCTCAGAAACAAAAATTATGATTAACATCATCTGAAACTTAGTATAATATGTGCATAAGACTATTACAATTATAATGAACTTTTTGTTTTATTAGAATAACAAGAAAATCTAAAAAATATGTGATATTTTTCATCATAAATCTCCTCTTAAAATTATATTACTCCCCAAAAATACTTTAAAAAAGTTTAATAGATACATAATAACCATATGTAATATAGTATAAAATTTGAAATCTCAACGATGAATAGACTTTTGTATAAGCGTACGTAAAGTTGAAAAAAATCTGTTATGAGAAAATCGTAAAAAACTATATTTTTAATTATAAAATAATCTGTAGTGATTTTTTCAAAGCTGCCTGAGCCATATTCATCTTTATTTGACATTTCCTAAAGTTCCGATACTCTTTCTAATTTGTCTTTTAATTGCTTTTTCTTCTTTACTTGCTTTTTTTTGTGCATAATATCAGTTTCTTGGATATGAAGCAAATCTACTTTTTCCAAAGCACCACAAGCATTTCTACCAGATGTAACACCTAAATTTTTTAGTACTTCAGTTTGAATGTAGATTCCATCATTAAATCATATTACAACATCCATTACACCTATTTTTAATCATTGAGTCTAACAAATGTTATTTGGAGGATTATTTCCTCTATGCAATTGTTGAAACTCTAATTAGGATTTTCGGTTTGCCTGTGAATGCATCTTGCCAAGAGCTCTTTATTAGATAGTTCAAAACAGCATTCTCAATGACTCTCCTCATTCAGTTACAGCACACAGTATATATTAACATTTTTACTAAGGTATTTCATTACTGTAACGCTCAAACTTATGAAAAACACATAAATAATAAATAAATAAAAGTGAAAATTGGTATTCCTTTAAAACGATGCCCTTTTAAAAAAGGGGCGTGGCACCTTTATTTACATTTTAAAATTTTAATTTCTCTTCTTTTGGAATTACAAAACTATACATATCATACATTTCTGGATTCAGCAAAATATCCATTATTTTTTAAGACTGAAATTGAAAAATAGATTTCTTGGAGGTATGAAAAAACATCCCAGTTCCCTTAAGGGAATTGCAACTTAAATCTCTCTAATCAGTTTTAATCATAGTATATTTCTTAGAAGCTTATTAATTTAAAAATCAACGTTATGGCCTTATCACATATTACAATATTGCATAGTATCAATATTACACAAACTGATTTTTTTTCAAAAAATGTTAGCATTTAACTTGATTTATGATAAAATTAACGTAGGATAGAGAAAACGGTACCCTCATTGCGATAATAGTGAAAAAATGTTAACAGTACCTTCGTTTCCGTATAAAATAGAAATAAAAAGCATAAGTCTAAAATTTTTAGAAAATAAATTAGGATTTTTATGCTTTTCATCGAGTATTCAAATTTTCGTTCGTGGATTCAGCGCTCAACTGGAAGAAAAATTATCATTTAAATAAGATTAATTAATCCTGTAACAACAGTAGTTGGTATGTAAGAAAAGGAATAAAATAAAAATTTTATAAAAAAAAGTTCTTCAAAAACAGATTTAAAAAATAACCGAATAATCTTTGTTATTCATCACTCATAGATATAATATAGCTTTTAAAATAATTTTTCAGTTACTTTTTACTATTTTATCAAGAAATAGATACAAGAAGAATTAATATACAAATTTTAAATTCAAAAAAATAAAAAAAAGATTGAACCTAATATATTTTTCCTGGTAGGAAAAACTACTTTTCTGTAATAGATTTTTGAAATATTTCTGTTAATTTTCTGATATTTTATCCCTATAGCCTTCTTATTATTTCATATATATATATTGCATATTTAGTAAAGAAATTTATCAGATAACTCTCGCATGTCTCTTAACCTAAATGTTTGTAACGCCCCCAGATCATTCACGATGCGCCACGTTGCTCCTGGGCGTTCGTTTGCTCGGCTATATAAGGGACGGGTCCTCAATTTGGCAGTTCCTCTCGAAGGAGTAGCGCCTTGTTGAGCGAGCTGATTACTTTTCTCGCTTCTTATTAGTGAGCTGTGTTTATGTTTGCTGTTAACGTTGTATAATAGACCTCGCTGTGATTTGATGTTTACTGTGCTATACGATAGTTGTTTCGCGGTCTGTGTTTATTGTGCGTAAAGCTTGCATTCACGCTGTAAGTGACTGTTGATTGCTGCATTGTGTTTTCTGAAGTTTTTTACTTTATCAATTATCCTGCAAATAGCTGTAAATAAATGTGTTTGGGCTTTTCTCAAGTAAAGTCCATTCAATCCGAACCCGCTGCGCTAAAAACGTAACAATATTATAATTTCAACACAATATCAGAATATGGTTCTTATCCATTCAAATTGGCAGGGGGGCTTCTGGCATAATCGTAATCAGTTATTTTTTGATAAAAATGAAAATTCTGCACAAACAATAATAGAAAATGGAATGTATGTTTTCAGAATTTTACTAGACTCTTCATATTATTTAATAAAAAGGATAAGCCACCACCTTCTGTACGAGAAAAGAGTGGTCATTATAAAGCTCTAGCTCGAATATAAATCATTCTGGTGGGCTGAGGAGTTTCTCCCACAAAGGAGGATTGAGGAGTGTTGGGTGGATCTCCCACAAAGGAGGGGAAGCATGAAAGATTTTGATGTTCAAGATACGACTGAATCAAACTGTCAGTTCTTATTACTTATTTTTTTAAACTAAATACTACTAAACGATAAGATATTAATATCATCCCAAAGTGATATTTCACTTAAATATTTATTCCTTTCCATCCCAAGGTGAATCCCTTTTCTATCCCTTCCAAAAAATAGGGATGAGAATCTTCCGGAACGGTTAAGTGTTTTTTCTCAGTTATATATTCTTGCTTCTTCAAGCAAAGAGGAAGGAGTTTCCCAAAGGAACATCATCTCAGCAAATAGGAGGAAGTGAAGCTTCTAGATTGGTGATTGGTTTTCTCTGTCCTCGTGATGTGACTTGGAATGGATTACCATTCACAAATCACGAAACGGGTTACTCTTATGGGAAAGGTTGTCCCATGGCCGGTGATCGGCCTTGTTATTCGACTGTTTTTCCAAATCATGTTGGAACGGCATTCTGATTCATTCAATTTATGCGAGTGCCTACAGGTGGGGTGTATCAGCTATTTGTTGTTGCCCACATGTCATTAAAAACTATTGAAGGCCTAAAAATTTGATTTTGCTCTAATTGTCACTTACCAATGCTACGCCATTGCCTAGCCCATTCAACATGCTTTATATATCGAGATATGATAATCCCAACTAGTCCTTAGAGATCTTTTAACTTTTAGATAATATTTGAGCTGCAAATTCGACTGGTTACCTTACTAGAGAACATTTCTCTAAATGCAAAATCTAGAACAGACAGCATAATCTTTGTCTGAGATTATATACTTAAATACACATTTAAATACCGATTTTTGAATGAAACTAAATAAAAGTATTGTAGAGGCTTTTAATCGTAATTTTATTCCCAATTTATATTTCTCAGTTATACTTCTAAGCCAATGACTCATGAAGAAACAAATAAGCTCATTAAAGATATGTCAATTGAAAAATTCTATTAAAAAAGTAAAGGAAACATTTGAATTAATTTCAAAAATATTATTTTTAATGCATTATATCCAATATTTTCATTATCTCATGATTATTTATCACACAATAAGAATGGAAATTTTATGTATGATTATACAAATCATATGTTAGTCAAGAAAAGAAAAGGAACTTACATAGTTCATTATTATGATTTTACTTTATCACTATGTGAAAAAAAATTCGACATCATTACCCGTCTATTAATAAATATTGTAAATAATTAACAGTATTTGTCAAAGTTTTAGATTATATGTGCAATATAACATCAGTTTACGTAATTTAGTTTTAGTTTTTACTTAATTTAGTTTAGTTTAACTTTAGTTAGTCAAGCATTATTTTTAGACGGACATATTCATTTTGAACTGAAGTTAATTTTCAGAGACTGTAACTAAGCTCTGCAGCTTTCTATAGACTTCCACACACTAAAAAACAGAAATTATTGGCTAACAATGCTATGTTTGGAATGTACCTAGTCCACTTGCATGACCAATCCCTCAAAGAATCGTAGGTCGAATCTGAAACCCTCTATTATTATAAGTCAAGACTTTAATAGCAAACCATTATGGCCTTCAATGGATTTTTATTTTATTGTATATGTGGCATAGAAAAAGTAAAGTAATGGTCAAAAAAATTTCAACTGAAGATTTTGAAGGATATGCATGTTTTAGATCTCCCTGAATTCGAAAAATACATATTGACAGAAAATGTCTGTCTTCCTGTATATCTGTGACAAAAATAATTTAAAAATGCTTATAGCTAGACGGCTGAAACTTGGTATACTGTCTTTACACAAAATTTGCAATTTTGCAACACTCCGCTCAGGGGAAATCCATCTGTTGAAATATTGACACGATAATTACGAAATAAAAAGAGCTAGTGTAGACACCTATCAAATTTTGAGCCAAATATAACAACGGGAACCCATTGTTGTCTGTATGTCCCTTTGTACTTTCAGAAACATTAAACGCAATAACTAAAAAATAGAATGACTTAAATACATCTAATTTAATATGAGAATTCGTGCAATAGATGTAATTTTGTGCCATTTTTTATTTCAATCGGTTGTGAAAAATGCTTCTTGAACACAAAACATATTTTTTGGATACTTTTAATGCATGCCAATGATTAATCGCCAAATAACTCGCCAAAAATGAGACGATAGATTCAATAAAAATATTAAGTTAACACCAAAAGTCAATATTGTACACCAATGCCTTGCAAGATATTCTCTGTCATGATAATTTTATTAGAATTTATTCGAAAAAAATTGATGAGATATTTCTCACCATATAAGTTTCTTCTTTTTGTATTGTCCGATAAATTCAAAACAAAACACAATTTAAGAACTACTTTTTTTTTAGTTTATGGATTCTAATTCCTAATATATTCGAATTCTACAATGAAAGGAAAGGAAATATTGTACACCAATAAGTTTGGTGTACAATATTGATACCATGTTATATTGATACCAAGTGATAAGTTTATTAGAATATATGCAAGAAAATTTTGATGAGACCGCTCTCGCCATGTAATTTCTTCTTTTGTATTGTCCGATAAATTAAAAACAAAACACAATTTAAGACTTAATTTTTTTTTAGTTTAGAGATTCTAATTCCTAATATACTCGAATTCTACAATCAAAGGAAAGGAAATATTGTACACCAATAAGTTTGGTGTACAATATTAATACCATGTTATATTGATACCAAGTGATAAGTTTATTAGATATGCGAGAAAATTTTGATGAGACCACTCTCACCGATAAATTCAAAACAAAACACAATTTAAGGACTACTTTTTTTTTTAATTTATGGATTCTAATTCCTAATATATTCGAATTCTACAATGAAAAGAAAAGAAATTGCTGAAATCACTAATGATTCAATTGCCATAATCTTATATTACAAATGTCGAGATTTTCATTTGAAATTCCAATGAAGTTGTTCCAATTAAATGTATCCTTAGAAAATTGACATGAGTTAGATTATAATGTATTAATGAGATTTATAAAATTAATTAATCATTGTATCCTATACTTACCAAACGTTCGGATGAAATAAAAAAGGAATTAATATCTCGCTTGATGATAAACTTCATATTTATATTCCTTTAAATATAAAAATTCTGTTAAAATTTATTTCACAGAGCTTCTTCTAACAAATCCCAAAAATCAGAGCACCATCGACACAAAAAAAAAAAAAGAAATGTCCAGGTAATGACCAGTTTTCTTGAAAAGCCATTTCACCCAATCCGCAAAGCTCCCCTTGCTTTCCCCAAACAATCGCCTTTCCCATCTTTGATCAGATTTTGCCCCCACAAAACTTTGCCTTTTTAATTGCCGGCCAATTATAAACGGTCAAAGGGGCCACGACGAACAAAGAGAACAGGTATTCTTCCTGCAGATTCGAAACACGGTATTAACATGGCCGCCCCCTTGACCGTTGTCATAGCGACGATGTACCCTAAAAGGCACCCGCTTCCTAATTGGACGCCACTTTAGGGAAAAGCAACTACGATTTGTTGAATTTGTCTCCCTCGACAGTAAAGGTAGGACATCGCTTCAAATACCTTTAGTTAGTCGACAAACGATGTTTAAAACGAACGATCGCGACTCGGCAACCCCCGCGAACACATCCTCCCTCCCTCCCCTACAGGATGCTCCGGGATCATTAATTTGCGAGTTTATTCCGACACGAGTGGACTGTAGACAGAGTAGTCCTCTGTTTAGAAGAGTAGCGCCAGTCATCAAAGATAGCAGGATTTTCCAATTTGTGTGGCGGAAACCAGAAAATGGTAGCATGAAGGGGGTGAGGGGAGATGTTTTATGCGTTTCTGGTTAGATGATGCTCCGAATTCGCAGTTGTGATTTGGTGTTTGAAATGTCCATACTGTAAAAACTAGTTACTTCCACTAGTGCGTAGCATAGAGAAAGTATAATAGTGCTCAAAAAATTGAAACTCAAAATTTTTACAAATTTCCCCGTTTTAGAACTTCTTGAATTCGAAAACGCATT
>JAOUZG010016644.1:6596087-6618764 GCA_026289955.1 Argiope argentata | reverse complement strand
AAACGCATTTTTGGAAAATAATCGTCTAGATCATAGTATATCTATCTAGATCAAAAATAACTCAGAAACGCTTTGAGATAGGCAATTGAAATTTGGTATGTCATCTTAACACTAAATTTTCAGATTAAAATCAATTTTGAGTAAAATCTTCTCAAGGAAAATCCTTCTGTTTGAATAATCGGTTATAAGTTTGCAGATAATTGCAAACCATGTAGAATTTAGATAGATAAAATTAGATAATCAATTAATATAATTAGATATAGAATATTAGATTTATATGCGTCATCTATTGTTGACACATGTGAAATTTTGACTCGAATGTAATAAGAAATGCAACAGGTTGATTATCTATGGGTCTGTATTTTCAGAAACGTGTAAACGCAATAATTCAAAAAGGCTGTGACTTAAATATATCAAATCTCATATGAGAATTTGTGACTACAAGTATAGTATTGCATCAAATTCTTGTTTCAATTGGTTAAGAGAAACGCTTCTAAAATCCATATTCGATTTTTGAAGAACTACCAACGCATGCCAAGGACTAATACACAAATAACACGCCAAGGATGACAAGATATATTCAATAAAAATGTTGAATTCACGCCAAAAAAATATTTCATAATTATTGTACGCCAATGCCATGTTTGGCGTTCTCTGCATGACGAATTCACTAGATAGTGTGCGAGTTCGTTTTGGGGAGACCATTCCTATAGGTGTTTTTTAATGATCAGAAATTAATTATTATACATGGTAAATGATTGCTATCAATTTAGAGTAATTGATGTTTTAATGCTTTGTTCTCAATTTTTTCCTCGATATATTTAAATGTTGTATTGTTCAGTCGTTTTCTTTCTTTTCTGACAGTAATGGTGGGCTGTCAGTAAAATTCCAGATTTCAGTTCCATCCAAAATGCTTTCGATATTTGGATCCAATTCATACCAAAGTTGATGTGCAGGATCAAATGCCCTGTCCTTTGTATGGTGTATAACGTAGCCAAATAGCAAAGAAATTATTGTGCTGAGTTGTTGAATCTCGTGTAACTACTTATTTGTATGAAAATTTAGAAATGTTATTTCCTTTTAAAGATTCGCTTCCATTTCCAAATTCATCATATTCAGGAACATCACTAAGCTAGCATCAATAAGCAACCTTGAAGAAAGTATAGTCAGAAGAAATCCAGAATTCTCTCGCCACTTCATGGAATGGTATAAATTACAATAAATCAGACGAATAAAGATTCCACTTACATATTTGATTTGAACCTGAAAAACACTTGAGGCATAATCAATATACTTTTCTAGATCACAGGATCCATTAGGCCTATACGTTAAAAGGGATTCTGATTTATGTGTCTTCGCCCTCGTCTCAAAACGGTTCAAATGAGCTTCATATTATAACAGACTTCACAATACTTCAAATGGAACATTAGCCATTTAGTTTATTTTCTTTACTATTTAATTAAATAACACTTTATAATTTGATTTTTTTACCTTGCTGATAAAAAGAATAATCCATCTTAAGATTATATCCATGCATTTTTGTGTAGAATTATACCATTTTATGAATAAGTGGTTTACATAATTTACATTAAAAAAACGCTTATGTGGACGTAAAGTCATGCCAAATTTGTTAAACGCCGTTTGGCAACAGCTCGAATTCACCCGGAAATATCAACACCCCGTGTAATAAAATTTTCAAGCAAATGCAGTTATTGCTTCTGTTTGGAAATTTTTTAAACAAAAAATTAGCGGTAAAAAAGCGAACAAACTTTTTTATAATGAGTATAAAAAAGTTTTTATAATAACTTATCCATTTTAAAGCGGAATTGTCGATAAACAGGAAACAAGTCGAATGAAAATGCTCAAAATTTACTCATAAGAAGATCCAGTTTCAATGAACGAGAAAGGGTTAAATGTTTAAATGTGAGGAAAGAAGTTTCCGAACTACAGGAGCATAGTTGTGGCACTATGTCAGGACTCTGTTCTTTTAGCTGGGCACGTTATCGGGAAAATTGTTTTTGTTTTTTTGGTAGATGTATGTAATTGTTTAAATGAAAGATTATTTGTGTGCACAAAGAACTTTGGTGCAGGGGATTTTCGTGAGTGTACTTTTATCTTTACATTTTTTATTTCTCTCATATTTGGAAATGAATTGAATCTGAATATATGTGTTGCTAGATTAAACTAGCTTAGTATATAGCAAGTAAGCGAGCGAAACTATCCGAGAAGAAATGCATTCGCAGTTCCTGGGATTTGGCGAACAGGGGGCAGAGTCCCATAATTCAATTTTATCTTTTTTGATTAACTTCGGGGTTTTAAAAGTAAACTTCAAAACCCAAAATGTACAATAAAAATAATAGGGTTGTTGTTGTTGTTTCAGAAATATTGTTAAAAATTGAAAATAGTATGCCTACGATTTTGTACGGTTCTACAAGACGGTGGTAGTGAGTACAGCTCTGTCATCAGAGGATTCAACGTACATGTCAAAATAGCATTTTTTAGTATTGACACTGTGTTTCAGAATTGGATACAAACCTGCAATTTTGAAGCTACTCTAGACAAAGAAAATTTGCTATGTAATCTTTTTCTGTTTCTGTTATTGTGTTCCCACCAGCATGCAAGATGATACTAAGCAGAAGAATAAAGACATTTAAGATATTAGAAATAGTGATATATCAAATCAGATTAATTAAAATTATTTACTAATATGGTTTTTTGATTACTATGTTTAGAGGCATTTATTTAAGTATTTTATGAAACAGAAATAAAAAGGGTTTAACATGTGAACTTTCTAAACTGGAAGAAATCTTGACACTAATAACATTGAACTCTCTTGGATTTTAAAAAAAAGGATTATTATCCATCCACACTTTTCTCTTTTTCTCAACTTATCTGGATTGTTTTTAATTCTGTACATGGTTAAATAATATTCTTTATCAAGGTGATAGAACAATAATTCTTCAACTCAGACATAAGTCAACAAGAAAAGCATGGAACAAATATAAAGAGTTCAAACCCACAATTTATTGAAACTTATATTACAAAGATGTTTTTATTGACACAAAAATAATACGCGTTTCGAAAACCATTTTAAAACTCTTTGTAATCTTAACGTTGTCATTTCTTTTATTTCAAATTCATTTATAAATTGAATTTAAATTATCTAAAAATAAAAGATTTTTCATGAAATTTGGAAACATTTCTTATGTATAACTTTATTCGATTCCTCCAATAAAGTAATTTTACACATAAGGTTAGTGCAAATCAAAGCCATTTTACTTTAAGACTTAAATTTAATTGCAGTCTCATGGTATCATAACCCCAGTACGTGGATAATCTATTGTATAATCTCTAACGGCCATCTTAATAATTAATTAATATTTCGAAAATTTCCATTGGGCTGTACATTTCCAGACAATAAAATACATCTGCACCAAATTGGTATTATAGAACAGGTGATATTGTATTATATATATATATATATATATATATATATAGTGGGCGCCGATATACAGACGCACACTAATCCTCCTTGATTTTTAGTTAAGATGTAAATAATATAAAAGATATTTTAATGATGACAAAATGCATCAATTAAACGAATATCAATATTGAAAATACCGATTTTAATAACTAGCATTAGAAATGAGACAAGCTCTAAGCTTATTTAAAAATCAATACAAAAGTTGTTAAAAGGCTAAAAACTACTGTAAATAGTTGAGTATTAATGATAATTATAGCTTAATTTAATTTAAATTAACATTGCTTGAGTCTTAAACAACAGTTTCTACCATTAAATAACGCGGCCAATTTTTCTTCTAAAATATTTTGAAAATAAGATTCAAATCCTAATTGAAAGTACTTTGAAAACGATGTATAATGATGTTACGAATCATATATTTAATATTTTGCCATTTTCTTAAAAGAAAAATGATGAACAAGATTGCGTTCTTGAAATAATAAAAGTTGTAACATCCATCAATAAAGTTCCAAATGTATAAGTGCTCAGGACAGATATTAATTAAATTAAAATGTTTATTTAGTTACAAAAGATAAAATCTAAAATATGATTTAATCGATAGATTACACTAACTTTGGAAATCAAACCGTGTTAAATGATAAATTCGAATGCACCCTGAAGCTAAAAAAGTTGTTCTAAAAATCCTCAGAAATTCGAAAAGCGGTTTGAATAATCAGTTCAGCTTTCAGTTCCTAACATTGCCAGTCACGCATTACCCCAAAGCATCTCTTCTTTACAAAACACAACTTTTAAAGGGGAAATTTCATTTTTTTCCAATGAAAGCAATTAATATTTTACCATACAATTGGTATGTTTAACGGAAAATCATTCACTTTTTTCCTATTTTCATTCTACAGAGCTCATGTTTTCGAGGACAATGGCATTTGTAAATCCTCAGAACAGATGCAAATATGTTACAAGGTTCATTTAAAATTAAGCCAAAATAAAGTAATAGTTCAAATTGAACAGGAAAAAATCAAAAAATAGAATTGACTAATATCTGCCATTATGTTCAAAATATTCCAAATTTTATTTCGGAGGAAATAATACAGATTAAATCTCTTTATTTAGCTTTTTCTTTATAGTAACCACCTTGTATGCATTTGTATCATTGTTCAAACAGCTTATAAATTCTGTACCAGATACCTTTCGCTAATTTCTCCAATGCCTTTACCGCTGGACTTTTTCCTAACTTGAGAATAGTCGCATCTTAAGTAAATTCTGAATCCAAAGAAGTCAAAAGAAATGATCAGAAAATTAAGATAATTGGATTGTAAAGGGATGGGATTATTTTTTAATGTTTTGACAATTGAATTGAGATATCTATGAACTCGTGCCTTTCATGGGGGATGCTTTAAGCTTGGCCTTTATCATGTAAATGCTTTACAATCAGCATGTAAATTCTTTACAAGATACCTTTCGCCAATTTCTCCAATGCCTTTATCGCTGCACTTTTTTCGAACTTGAGAATCGTCGCATCTTAAGCAAATTCTGAGTCCTAAGAAGTTAAACGAAATGATCAGAAAAATAAGACAGTTGGGTGTGTGAGTGGGTGGGGAGGGGTTAATTTTTGATGTTTTAGTAGATGAATTGTGATATCTATGAACTCTTGTCTTTCATGATAGGGACTTTAAACTTAACCTTCGCCATGTCGAAAAATTTTGAATGCTGCCATTATTAACTGAACGCATCTGAGCTGGCAGACAATTTGTATTTGTTAATCACTCACGCGGCATATTTCATTTGTCCTATATAAAATGCATAATTCATTTAATTTTAAAAAATAGTTAAAAGGTCCAGGAACTTTTAAACATTAATGAATTCCAATGGCATTGAAAGGGTTTCTAAAAAATCTCAATTTAAAATCCCATTTTTTATAATGGATATATAAACTGTTAAAAAACTTGGAAAACACTAAAAATAAAACAGGAGATATAAAAAAATTGCTACGGAAGAGAAGGGTTCTACGGAAGAAGGAAGGGAGGGTTTTCCCCCTCTCTGGGAGAATCTTCCTCCTCTAATAAGTTTTCTGATTTTTGAAGCGTCGGACCCATAGGGGACAATTAGAGTTCAGAATTGTAAAACCGTTATGACGTCCTCGGGCGATCGAACGAAAATTTCTGAATATTATTATGTCTTTCTTTCTTCTTTTTTTTTTGGTAGATCCTCTTACATTTCGTTTCTTCCTTCTACAAAACCTATACGCAGATTCGTTCAAATTTATTATATTCTCTTTTTGTTCTCCTTAATTCGGGTCGATATCAACGAAAAAGAATTCTGAGTGCGGTAGGGGGAAAAATTGAAGTGAACAGAAATAAAAAAAAATTGTTGGATAGCTCAAGGGTTTAACGTAGGGAAAACGATTCTAACAACCCACTATTATCGATTTAATAACTTTTTTTTACCGTCCAAATGCCTTTAACTCTGTGAAATTTTGAAGAGCTCTTGAAAAAGGGAACGAAACAATACCATTCGCCTTAAGTATCGAGAAGACTTTTTTTTTATCCACATACTTTTAGAATGCATTGTCCTCTCAATTTGGAAATTTCCGTCTTTAAGAAGTTGTTTTTTGATGAGTAAAAATTTTGACCTTTTCTCTCTGGTGGATGCAGTTAACAGTTAAGTGACGCCGAGAGCAGTTTCATTATTTTTTTAAGTCCTTTCTTTTCTATTGTTTTTTTACGCTTAATTTTTACTAAATCATTCAAGCTGTCTTCGAAAACCCCTGGGCTAGCAGCTAAAGATTTTAACCGTAAAAGATGGGCATGGAAAAATTGATTTCAGTTTAGACTTGAATAAAATTAATGTATTAAATAAAAAGAAATAGAATATGTAATGAAAAATAAATGCAAAAAAGGCATTAGAAAATCGAAATAATTTATATTAGATGAAACAAAAAAAAAGTGTAATATTTCCCGAATATATTTAATCCTTTAACAATTAATATCTCTAAAAATTGTTTTTCTGGTAATTGTTCCAAAATCAATATAAAGTATTGGACAATCCATAAGCTGCTAAATGTCAGAATATTAACTTCTGTTCTTATTTAAAGTAAGAAGTATTTTCGTTATATATATTATTAATATCATATTATTAATTATATTAATATATATATTATTTAATATACATTGATGAGACTTGATATCTTAGTCGGTAATGAACTCTAAAAATATGAATAAATTAAGGGATCGGAATATAATTTTTTAATTAGTCTGTTATTTTAAAAAAAAATAACAGGCGTGGAATATCCTGAGAAACAAAAAAAAGTAGTAGTAAGAACAAAAGAAGTAGTGAGAAGTATTAGTCATTTTACCAGAAAGGCTGATTATAAAATAATTTCATTCTTTTCACATATATCCAAGAAAGCTTAAAATACTTTTATAGAAACTAAGGGGCCTTTCTCTCCTAAAAAGAAATAACACTATAGAAAGATATCGTATAGCATTCTCAATAACATCAGATATTGTACAATATCGTATAATATGAAATGTATCGTGCAGTATTATGCATAATGTTGTACAACTGAGATCGGGCAATTATTCTCGTAAAAGAGCTCTGTTAACCTAATAATATAATTTCATTCAGTACCTATATACAGAAATATAAACCTCAATGTCGAATCTAATAAAAGATCATTAATTTGGCTTTAACGAGATCGAAATGTTTATGTATTTTGGAAGTGGGTAGTACTGAAAATAACTGAGAGTTTAATTTATATTTAAAAATATCCAAAACGCTTGAGATTTTAGAGATTGTTTAATAACTTCATATCTTTTTTAAAAAAATAATAAAAATGATAAAAGATTTTAATATCCCTGGTCTTTTTTGTCTCTGGAGTTTAGTATAGTGTAATTAAATTAACATTAGTTTTTAAAGAATATGCAAGCATGGTTGACATTTAATTTTAAAATATTGTATGATAAGAGGATAACAAGTGAGTTGAAAATTTCTTATCCACACCATCTCTAGAGGGTAGAAAACAGTGACCATAGATAAATTCAAAGAGCACCAGCCTCCTATACATTATGGAATTGACCACGAAATTCGAATCCCCTTGCATCTTTTCACCGAGTCGTTTTAGTCACTTACCATAACCTAGAACGATCATCAAAAGCAAGTGAGACTGATTCGATCCCATAGATTAAAATGATAAGAAATGATGGTTGAACTCAGATAAGACTTGTCAACCTAAATAGTTCTAATTTGTTTTTAGCCCGATTGGTCATCTGAAATTAGATCTAATAAGGCTCTATCTGTTAATTCAATCATAGCTATTGAATCAGAATAAATAATAATTAGACACACAAAGTCTTCATCCATTTCTGATATACACTGAAGTGACAAAAGTCATGGGATGACTGCTAATATCGTGTCGGTCCTCCTTTTGCCAGGCGAAGTGCAACAACTCGACTTGTCATGGAGTCCACAAGTCGTTGGAAGTCCTCTGCAGGAATATTGAGCCCTGTTGTCTGTATAGACGTCCATAATTGTGAAAGTGTGGATGGTGCAGCAGTTTGGGCACGAACGGACCTTTCGATGATGTCCCATAAATGCTCGATGGGATTCCTATCTTGCGATCTAGGTGGCCAGATCATGCGCTGGAACTGCCCGGAATGTTCTTCAAACCAATCGCGAACAGTTCTGGCCCGGTGACATGGCGCATTATCATCCATAAAAATCCCATCGTTGTGTGGGTACGTGAAGTCCATGAATGGCTGCAAGTCATCTGCAAGCAGCTGAACATAACCATTTCCAGTCAATGACAGGTTCAGTTGCACCAGAGGACCGAGTCCATGCCATGTAAAAACAGCCCACACCATTATGCAGCCACCACCAGCTTGAACAGTGCCTTGCTGACAGTTTGGGAAAATGGCTTCGTGGGGTCTCCACCACACTCGAACTCTACCATCAGCTCGTAACAACTGAAATCGTGACTAATCTGACTATCCCACTGTTTTCCACTAGTGATGCCTGAAATTTCATACTCTCGGCACACTCTTGATACTGTGGATCTCGAAATGTTGAATTCACTAACGATATCCGCAATGGAATGACCCATGCGTCTAGCTCCAACTAACATTCCACTTTCAAAGTCTGTTAATTCTCGTCGTGCCGCCATAAATCACGAAAAACCTGTTCACATGAATAACATGAAGACAAATGAAAGCTCTGGAAAACGAACTGCGCATTTATACTTTTTCGCTGCGATACTACTGCCATCTGTATACTTGCATATTGCTATCCCATGACTTTTGTCACTTCAGTGTACATTAATTTGGATAAGCGCACAAAAGAAATATTTAAAAGTGCTCTAAAAAGAATGAAATTTATTACCAATATTAGTTATAAAATTTAGCGCATATCACCGCAATAATATACTGCTACAGGAATGGACCGATAGATGAAGACGCTTTATTACACTAGAAAATATAAAATAAAATTAATAAAACGTAAGAAAGCATGCACGAAAATTATAATTGCAGAAATCATTAACATAGCAAGCAGCAGATCTTAAATAACCGCATAATAAAATATCTCTCTGCGTAAAAAAATTGGGGATTTATCCTACAATCAGCACTCTAAAGATAGAATTCATACAATTCCTTGTGTGACCACTTTCTTTTTATAATTTCTCAAAGGAATATAGAATTTTGTAAAAGTATCTGTTATCTTTGTTATTAAGAGATATATCGCCAGAATTCTTCTATCTTCTAGAGCTTTTATTTTTATAGCTAAGATAATTGTTGTTGTTACTAATGGCACTTGCCATGAATAAGCGCATCGACGGCCGTCAGCGCACTTATCCATGGCAAGACCATGGCAAAAACAAGATACGCTCATTCGCTGTTTAAGTCGAATGAGCGTCTTTTGTTTTTGAAGTAGCGCCAACTAGGGTTAAGAGCACAACTTAGCTAAACACTCATTACATTAGCTTGCACAGCCCCCTTTTTATAGGGGGGACATACACACATCTCATAGATAGTACACAGAAGAACAGCCATGCCCTAACTGGGACTCGAACCAGATACGCCCAGATCAAAAGGAAGACGCGCTACCTCTGTGCCAGAAAGCCGACGGTAAAATCATAGTCTATTAAACTCACTTTTATTAACAATATATGTAAATCTGTCTTTCTTACTATATGACTAACTGTGCAGGGAAGAATATTACAGATTTCTGAAAACATTATAAACACGTAGATCAAGAGTTATCATTTTGATGGTCAAAAGTGACAAATTAGATGAATAAATAAAAGAAATTTTGATAGTATGAGAGGTAGATGAAAACGGATTTGGAGAAACATAAAGTTAATCTACATAAAACTATTTACAATGGATCCACCATTATTGTACGTGTTATTATTGTTTCAAATCCAAGAAGCTATAGCTGCACTGGTTTAATTTCCTCCGTGAAACCAAAGATCTTTAAAAGGTTTTATGATAAAGGGAAATGAGCTGTTTCCATAGGTCCAAAGATCTGGAGCACTGGCCCTAATACCGGCAGACCTTAGCTGAGAAAAAAAGAATGGCTTTCACGCCATGGATGATAATACTCTCCCTGATAGGATAATACTCTCCCTACGTACTTTACTGGTTCCGCCCAGAAATTCACCTTCATAGTCTACTAGAGCACACTGAAATTGAAAGTGGTTAGGAAAATTATTAGTTATCGAAAATTCGTGATTAGTAGAATTTAAATATTAATGATAATCTATTTCTATAAAGTCAATTATTAAATTATTTCATTCATTTCCATTGAAGGAGCATACGAATGGTACCATTGTAAAAAAATTCATGTAAAAATTAAGTCATGAATATCATTTTGTAATGTTCATGATAAGGAATTATAAAATTAATTCTAAAATGTATATTACAATTAAAATTTAAAAATTATCTCTTTTAAATAACAAAGAAAGGAGTATTCTCAAAAATTTATTCCATTAACCCCTTGCACTCCGATGGTGCCTCTGACTCACCATTCAAGATTGTGCATCACTTTGACGCTTTATTAATTTATTATTCAAATTTTATTGTTAAAAACGCCTACATAATGCTTAAGAGATGTAGATTAATTTTTCAAAGAAATTCGACTTAAAAGAATTATGTATATTTATTTTTCATATCAATAAACAAATCTTTGTATTAGGTGAGCAATTTCGCATCTAATTATTTTTCGGAGTTCAAAGGGTCAAATTTATTTATTTCATCTGACTGCTAATATTTTTTCTATTGGATTATCATTAAAATTAAATCTGTTTTATTACAAACATTGATATAATATAAAGAAAAATTCATGCGTTCATAAGTTGTTAAAATCTTATCATTAGAAAACAGTCCATTTATCTTTTAAATGATAATGACATTAATTAAATAAATCGAAGGCGATATTGTGTGTCAAAGCTATACCTGAGACCTGGCATGAATAATAATAATATTTGAAAAAAGTAACACTTCGCTCGGGAAATGTTTCCCTCTATTAAGAACGTTCAAATAGCGAACATGAAATTCCCTCCCCACTTTAGTTGCTCACTTTTCAATGAAAAATAAATAAATAAACGGAGGTAATAACAAAAAATACGTTGTTGCTCGTCTCGTTCGAAACAAGTGGAATCCGTTTAGAAGACTTTTAATAAACGAGTTTTCCTTCAACCATTGCGAGCAAAGAACTCTCCATCAAGACTCAGAAAAAGCCAATTCGCCAGTCATTTTTTTTCCACCCTGCATGAGAAAGAAGAGAGAACTCCCATTTTATGCGGTAAGAGTCCTAATAAATCGAGATTTAAAAGTCTTCCACACCTAGCCTTTTTTTCCACCACCCCTGACGGAAAAAGAAAAGCGAAAAGAGGCAGAGGGGGTGAGGGAGAGAAAAGAACATTTCATTTGGAGGGGCTTAAGTCCAACGAGACCCCCGAGAAATGAAAAACACTAAAAACAAAAAACAAAATAAAGTTTAATCAATACGCGTTGTCGAGTGATCAGGTCGAAAAGCCCCTAGAAAATTGATGATTTGTTAGCAGAAATGAATTGCTTCTGTGTAACAAGAACGGATAAGATGGTAGTGGAAAAAGTTTTGCAGGGGCGCGGAGCTCAATTTATTGTTTCGTCAGTTTGCAAGGGCTATTAGCAGCCCCTGATCGATGACGACCGAAAGGAATTTTCCGATCTCTTTAAGCAAGACTTGGCCTTCTCCTTTCGTAATGATGGCTTAGAAGGTTCGGCTCGTCTGTTAGTTGTTACCTCTTCGATTGCTTCCTTTGTCTTCAATTGAGGGGGGTTGGGCGGGGGGAGGCTTCTCCTGGCTGGAAGGGGGGAAGGCTCAAGGTTGTTGTTGTTGTTGATAGCCTTGTTATTGGTGATTGGTGATCTGATGTGTAATGGATGAGGGAGTTAGTTTGATAGATTTAAGAGAACTGGAGCTCCCAGCGATGATAGAAAAGACAGATGGACGGCCGAATAAATAATAAAAAAAACTATTGGCAACGAAGGAACAGGCAATTATGCTGGAATGTAATTATTAGATCATAGTAGCGAAATAATATCATGAAAATTATCGAGCGAAGGCTTGGGTATTGGTGCCATATTTATAAAAGTATTGAGTTCAGGAAATAATATAATGCTCTTTTCAGTGCATTCTAAGTATAAAAAAGTAATATAAAATCAATTTTTTTAATCAATTCGTACTTTTGATAATAGGAAAATTTTTAGTTATTTTTTATTAAATATTTAAAATTTTTGTTCTCGTGTTCCACTTTACAACGGAAGGAGAGACGCATTAGCTTCCGAGGGCATGGACCCTTGAACACCCGAATAACGATCACCTTTGACTCAGCACCTCCAGTGATATAACTACCGATATGGAGAACTTTGCAATCAGGTTCGAACTCGCAGCACTAAGGGATTCGAATCCAATGCTCTACCAACCAATCTATCCCGATCTAACATTTACAACTACTCTGAAGAACTATTATAGAGGCGAGAAAGTTAGTTTTTAATAAATTAATAAAGAATTAAGGAATTAATATTCGTAAAAACTGTATTAACATCGAATTTCCTCCACTACAAGTTTTAAAAAATTTATTTGATCTTGATTGGATGAATAGAAAGTATTTTATTAACGATTGAAAGTTTAAACTATATATATATATATATATATATATATATATATATATAAATATATATATATATATATATATATATGGGGGGGGAGTGAGAGGTAATAGTAGGAATTGAAAAAAAATCTTAATTAGAGATAAATATCAATTTAGACGAGGAAAAAAACATTTTTTTAACTTAAAATAGCAGAGCTTATGATAAGTATTTACCAGCGCAATTAAGGGAATAGTGAATTCAAGTGAAGTGGAAGAGGTCACCTGGTGCACGAAATCCCACATCAAATTGAAAGTTATGCTTTCTGATAGAGGAATTATGGAGAAAATATTACAATAATTAAAGAAAAAATCGAACTCTAGTATTTAATGAATCTTCGACCGTTGTTTTGGCACACAGGTAACGTGTCTTCCTCGTGATCTGGGCGTCCCGGGTTTGAGTCCCGGTTAGGGCAGGGTTGTTCCTCTGTGTACTGTCTGTGAGGCGAGTGCATGTGCCTCCCTGTAAAAAAGGGTTATGAATACGATTTTATATACGATGACGTCGATGACGACGTGCAACGATATATTGTATATACGATGACGCCGTGATAATTTCTTGCTTTCCAATCACCACAAAACCGAGAAGGAGCCGTCTCCCCAGAACATAATCACATGTTCTCTATTAATCTTGTCAGGATAAAAAATGACATTGTTATACAATAGCTTTGAATTATTACTTTTTTGGCGTCGATTCAGATTTTTTGCTGAATTCCTAAAGCCAATTATGTCCTGCTTTTAATTCATTGCATGTATTTAAGGGTATTTGGCTCAAAATTTGACAGGTGTCTACACTAGAGATTAACTCTGTGGACTGAATTTTATCCATCTGGCTCTCTTAACTTTGTAGCTATCGTGTTAAATTATATTCGAACAGCCAGACAGTGGGATTATCTTTGAACGCACTTTATTCCATATTTGACAGAAATCTGAAAATTTGGTGTGATGACTGAAAAAAAAAACTATGAAGATCATGACCTGTTGAAATTTCAACCATTACGTCAAAGCGTTTTTGAACTATCTTTGTGACAAACAAACAAATGGATATATTTAAAAAACATTTTTTTTAAACTCGGGAAAGTTTAAAACGTGGAAATTCGTCAAAATCTCTCTCTCTCTCTCCCTTTTTTTTTAAAGATTTCAGTACTACGTATAGGAGAAAGAGACTTATGCCACGATCTCACATACATATTGAGCCAAAATTACAATTATAAATTATTGCGTACACTTTAATTATTTTCTCATTTTTTAAGGGGGGGGGTATTTTTCGATAATTTTTATACGATTAAAAATATTTCATGTCTAGGCATTAATTAATTCAGCCGAGTGCCTTTTTCACCAAATTTAATCTGTCGTTCTTTAAGTTTAAAATTTTGACAAAGAATTGAACCCGATACCCTCAAACGAGGAGGGTGAGTACCAATAATTGGCACCCCTCGAAAAGATTATCCTGCTTCATTGGCGCTTAAGAAAGTGAGCACAGTCCGATTCCACAACCACCCCTCACAATCCTAGCATCTGTTCATTCCTCTTCATCCCCTAGACCGACACCCCACTCCGAAAAATATCTCCCCGTCGTCACAAAGAAAGGGGCTGGTGCCCGCAAAATGAACTATAGAGCCCTCTCTAATCGTCGGTCCCTATAAAGTAAACGGAGACTGCGCACGCGCAGACACGCCCACTCCTCCCGAGGATTTCAGATCCTAATTGGGCCGATGCCGAGGGATTTGTTGCTGGATGAGGGAGTGTATCTGGATAGAGGGGGAGGGGGTGTGCAGACGATATTATTTTTTCCTCTATTCTTCCGTCTAATTCGTTCGGTGAAAGTGTATACCCACACAGGCGTGTGCATTGTTGCTGTAAAGATCGCAAGTATTAATGAAGCGAGAGAGTGATGTCGTTCCGGGGGTTGCTTGAGTTAAGCCGTGTTGGGAAACCCCCAGTGTAAACTGACGAGGGGGGGATGACAAGGAGTGAGGTATATTCTCCTGTTTTCGGATTTGTCTCGCGAATTTTCGGGTAATGAACGCGTAAAGCTATAAATTCTGAACGGAGGTTCTCGAGAACATGAGAGAGGTTCGTTAGGAAAGTGATATTATTCGGAAGAAAATATATTTTATTTGTTTGTTTGTTTTTTCTTTGTATATTTATTTATATTTGTGAAATATGCAAAAAAAATATGCTTGGTTGCGATGGTTCTGAAGATTTAGAATGTTTCATTTCATTCGAAAATGAAGCAAACTATAAAAGTAGTGTTGTGAAGAAATGGAAACAGTAATAAGGAAGGGGGATTTGACATTTAATTTTGAAAGAATTAAGAAGTTTTTCAACGGAGTAAGATTCTGGAATACAAAATTTAGGATTTATGCATTTTTACTTGGTTCAAAATCAAGTAAAAATGCTTCTAGAGACTTACTTTAAAACAGGAGAAAGATTTCAGGGATTTCATTCAATTTCACTAAAAGAATTTTTTCAAAGGAGAAAGATTCTGGGATCCAAAAATTTACCTAAAAATTACATAGTTCAAAATTAAGTAAAAATATTTCTAAAGACTTTCTTTTTAAAAAAAGAGAACGATTTCTTTAAATTTGAAAAGAACTTTTTCAAAGGAGAAAGATTCTGGGATCCAGAGATTTAGCTGATAATGCATGGTTCAAAATTAAGTAAAAGTGCTTCTAAATACCTCCTTAAAAAAGGAGAAAGATTTCAGTTATTTCATTCAGTTTAATTGAAAGAACCTTCTTAACTGAGAAAGATTCAGAGATCCAAAAATTTACCTAAAAATTACATAGTTCAAAATTAAGTAAAAATACTTCTAAAGACTTACTTAAAAAAGGAGAAGGATTTCTTTAAATTTAACTGAAAGAACTTTTTCAAAGAAGAAAGATTCAGAGATCCAAAAATTTAGCTGACAATGCATGGTTCAAAACTAAATAAAAAATTCTAGAAGACTTACTTTAAAAAAAAGATGAGAAAAATCAGTGTTATTTCCTTCGATTAGTTTTAAAGTAGATTCAAAATCAGTTGGAAGATCCACACAATGGGTGACTTACCTGATTTAAAATCTTAAGCAAATAATAAATCTATATATACATAGCTTCAATTTCTTCTAAATCATATAATACTCCACATTACTGCAACGTGTGGGCATTTGATCCCCCATGTGGGCACATTTTAAGGATATAAGTTTTGCATTTGGACTAAGGAATCATGGGATTGAAATACGATTGCAAAGGGGATCTTCTATAAGTACAATTTAGTTAAAACAAATACAGGGGCGAAGCAAAAATTTGAATTTCCTAGCTTCATGATTCGTGGGATTATTCAGAGTAAGAATTCTAATAACTTTATAATTATTTTTATAAAGTTATTAAGATTCTACAAACAAGAAAAAAAATCTTCAAAATTATACAATGCTGAAATGTGTGGACATTTGATTTACGACTAGTGAATGATCAAACTTTTGGTTCTGGACTAAAGAATCGCGGGATAGAATTGCGATTCCAAGGGACATCTTCTGTTCGCACACTTTAATTCAAACAAATACAAGAGCGAAGAAAAATTTTGAATTTCATAATTTTATAAGAGTTTGCTACGTTTGAAGGATTATTCAGAGCAAAAATTTTAACAATTATATAATTATTTTTTGTAACGTTATTAATATTTTATAATTTATCCTCAATAAAATTTTTGATATGGGTACCACTAAAATAATATTCATTCGACTTTCCCCTTATTCGTTTAATTTTATATATAATCGTCTTTGGGGGGTCCCATTAGTCGCTGGCTCTCATGATATTAATAGTATGATTTAAATATGTCAATCAAATTTGATGAGCTATATTCAATAACAGCAAAAGAAGAAGCATTAGTTTAAATTACACTCTATAACAAAAAAATCGATGCACCAAGAAGGAGTTGTTAGATTGAGAAATAAATTGGTGGATAGGAAGACAATATACAGAATAGTAAATGATTAAAATCTCAGAACAATTCACTAATTTATTTCAGAGTTACAGTTACAAGTTCAATAAGGTGATGGCTCGTCTCTAGCTCTAATAGATACAAGCTACCACACAGCGTGGCATAGACCGATAAAGCTTTCGGATGGTCTCCTACACTATTTCTTACCAAATGCGCTCCAATTGTCCAACGAAGTCATCAACATTCCATGGCAGATACAATCGCCTTCCCATCATATCCCATACATGCTCGATGGGAGAAAGGTCTGTCAATCGGGCAGGCCAAGGAAGTGTTTGATAAGCTTGCAGACAGTTCTTAGCACCCCGTGCCGTATGTGGTATGGCATTGTCCTGCTGAAAAGCCAACCGAGGGTAATGCAAAAGGAACGATAGCAAAACAGGTCTTAGGATGTCGTCGACGCACCGCTGTTCAGTAACTGTACCTCTAATGACAATCAAAGGCATCCGGCTATCAAAGGAAATGGCACCCCAGACCATAATGCCTTGTTGAGGGCCGATATGGCGTGCTATAGTGAAAGCAGGATCCTCTGCCCTGGGTGTCTCAAAACACGTCTTCGATGATCTCCAGGACACAGTTGGAAGCGGGATTCGTCGCTAAAGACTATACGTCCCCAGTCGGTATCATCCCAACCTGATCGAGCCCTGCACCACTGTAATTTGGCCCGGCAGTGTGCAGGCGTGAGTGGCTGGTGGCGTAACGGTCGGTGCGAGCATAGATTCCATTGTCTCAACCGTCTGTGAATGGTCATGGTGGACATTGGTGTTTAGGTTAAAAGATTGAACGTTTGGTGGTTGATAGAGGTGAAGAAGGCGCTGTTACAGCTGATCGGACAATCACATTGTCCTCACTATCTGTTGTGGCCCTAGGTAGACCGTTCCGTCCTGATTCTGAACTCTGTCATTTTCCACCCATCCTTACCAGCATCTTAGAATCGCCGCATCGCTTCGACTCAAATGACTAGCGATTCTCTGATTTGTCCAACCGGCCTCTTTCAATCCAATGATACGACCTCTGTCAAACTCTGACAGTTGCTCTTAATGAACACGAACCCTGCGGCGAGGCCTTTTCTAAGTTATTGAAAGGTAATCTGAATCGCAATCAAACCGAAAGTTTTAACAATCGTCGAAGAACTGCTTCTTGTATACATCTGCTGGATGCGCAGTTCGGATGCGCTGGATATCAAACTATTCATTCACTGGACTCCAAAACTTAATCATTTGCATATCTTGTCAAAACACTTGTGCATACGAAATTCCAAAGCAATCGGATGATTGCTTCTTGGTGCGTCGATTTTTTTGTTTGAGTGTATACTTTCACAATAAAACGTGTGCATTTTAACTGTTTAACTATTCTTCCGAAGTGGGGAAACTAATTAGTATAATTGGTCTAGATATTGATTTTGGAGGCTATATCAAAGAATATTTTCGATATATTTCTCAAAAATCGAGAATGTTTTAAGGTAGAAGAATATATAGGCGAACCATATGTAAGAGAGATACTTGCCTAGGAAATCTGCCAGAGGAGATATGATTTCGTATGAAATAAAATTTAACAGATTTTATACACAAATCTGTAGTAGTTCTCCCCCCCCCCTCCGAAATTGCCAAATTGAAATTAATATTTGAGTTAAGTAAGGAAGAGTAGATCATTGATCACATATCAAAATGTTCTATAATTTTTTTACATGAAATAAAGAAACGGAAGTATTTTCATATGACGAAATTGCTAAGCAGTTGGGACTAGGGAACTGGTTCTATGATTTTCCATATTCTTCTATATTATATATATATATATATATATATATATATATATATATATATATATATATATATATATATATATATATAAATTCCTTTCATTTTATTTGTATCTTAACTTAATAAACATTGAAAAATAGAAATTTCAAATATCTTTACGCTTATAAAATATATATATTGTTGAATAACTTACAAAAACAAAATATTGTTACAAGCGGGAGTGCACCGAAGGAAAAACAATTAGCGACGATTGACGAGGAGCTTCGCGCCAGCCGAGTTAATTTGGCAAGGGAAATATTCTGGTAGCCCCCAGATCATTCACGATGCGCCACGATGCTCCTGGGCGTTCGTTTGCTCGGCTATATAAGGGACGGGTCCTCAATTTGACAGTTCCTCACGAAGGAGTAGCGACTTGTTGAGCGAGCTGATTACTTTTCTCGCTTGTTATTAGTTAGCTGTGTTTACGTTTGCTGTTAACGTCGTATAATTGAGCTCGCTGTGATTTACTGTTTGCTGTGTTATACGATAGCTGTTTTGCGGTCTGTGTTTATTGTGCGTAAGGCTTGCATTTACGCTATAAGTGACTGTTCACTGCTGGATCGTGTTTATCTGAAGTTTTCCTTTATCAAGTCATCCTGTAAATAGCTGTAAACAAATTTGTTTGTGCTGTCCTCAAGTAAAGTCCATTCGATCCGAACCCTCTACGCTGAAAACGTAACAATATTATGAATTAATTACAGCTTTGATTAATGCCCAGAAAAATAAATTGGGTTTTAAGCACTCCAAACAGAAGGTAAACAAATACAGGGGAGGAGGACATGACAAAACAGGAGGAGACAAAAACAGATGAGGAACTGAAGAGCTGAACAGTTTGAGAGATAACTCGTGATCTCGAGGTCTACATGAGATTTTCCCTTGGAGAAAAGTTTCAAACTTCTGATAAAAGATCTACCGGAGATATATCCGTAGATCCCTTAAGCTACCTGCAGTAGCCGGATACACTAACAGCCTGTTAGTTTTCCTTGTATTAGTCCATATATTTTCCAGCATATTAACCTAGATGAGGAGGAGTTTTTTTTTTTTTTAATTATATAAAAGCTGTAAATGAAACCTTCGTGTTTAAACGCTACCCGTTTATTTGATCGGCCAGGATCAAGTCATTACAATACTATCTCCCAAAAAGCAAAAGGCCACAGCAGTCATAACATTATACGAATCTTTTAGTTATCTGCTAAAAACAAAGTCGTGACGTAGGCTAAGTGGTTCCCTTGCCCGAAACATATGTTCCCCTTTTTCTGCCCTATTAGCGAAAGAAGCCCTTTTAAGCGACTGTTCACCGGAGGGCTCTCCCCATCACGATCAACCCCTTGCCTTTGTTCAACCCCCACCCCCTCCCTCTTATAAAATACGAGCGCGATTACTCGGTATTTAAATTCTGCCGCCCCAGGCCCCCGGGTGAAAGAGGGAGAACCCATTGTCTCTCGTGAGTTGTCGTCAAAAATCACGTGATTTGTCGTGAGAAACTCTAATCGGTTTAATTAGTGTTCGCTTGTGAGGGAGAAACGAGCCAGAGTAAGCCACAAATAGCAAAAGATAACTAAGTTCCCGGGGTTTTCTGGTAGTTTAAAATGTTTTATCGATATATTCAACCCTTCTTTGCATGATGGAAATTTTGTACATAACATTTAAAGAACAGAAAATTCAACACAAAACATGTGTACTATACATTGGTTGTTGCCGTTTGCAGTTTTTTTACGATTATACGTAACTAAAAAACATTTCTGTCAAAAAAATCAAATGTTAATATCATAGCAGTGTTTGAACTTGTCCTTCCGCTGTTTATTATAATTATTCAAAGCAAGTGAAGCCAAGACAATAATTAGATTTTTTTTCCTTCCTCTCTATTGAAAATAGTCTCTTTGTAGTATTTGGGGGGGGATATTTATAAGACCAATGCTTCTTTGGTTGCTACGTCTTCGTGTTCAGAAAACGGAATAGCATCGCCCAGAATCTCACTTTTGTTGATAAAATAGTTCACCATGTCTATGGACCCACTATACATTTCCTGCTGCAGAATGTTTAATAGATGAGGGAGAAACGAGCCAGAGTACACCAAAATTAGTAGAAGATAACATCAGTTCCCGGTGTTTTCTGGTAGTTTAAAATGTTTTCTGGCCCAGTTTATTCAACCCTTCTCCGCATGATGACGGAAATTTCGTACATAACATTTAGTAAACGAAAAATAGTACACAAAACATGTGTAGATACTATAAATTAGTTTCTGCTGACAGTTTTTTACGCCTATTACATAATAAGAAACGTAGCTGTCAAAAAACTCAAATGTCTCAATCATTACAGCGAGTTGGAACTTGTCATTGTTCTGTTAGTTTTCGTATTTTTTAGGTTAGTTAGTTTTCGTTAGTTTATTTCGTTAGTTAGTTCGTTAGTTATTTTCTGATATTTTTTAGGTTAAGTTAGTTTTCGTATTTGCATAAGGTGGTATCAAAACAAGTTGGAAGAAACGCACAATTTCTTGAATAATTTTTATAACTAATCTGAGATTTTATTTATTTATTTTGTTAATAAAAGCGATGATAAGTAGATAAATTTAAAAGAGAATAAAATTGGAGATTTTTTTTTTTTTACTGAGCTTTAACATGTAAATTTGCATAATAATAAATATTTCCATAATACTTTTTAAAAAAATATTTTATATAATATATTTATATTAAGGAATTTTAAAACATTTTTTTTCTTTAAAATAGAGCAGGAATTATATCACGCTGAATCATTTCACAAAAAATATCACGCAAATAAAAGTTAATTTGTGAGAAAGAAGAAAAAATTTAAAGGAAAAAAAGATGTAGTTTTTTAAAGGGTTTGTTATTAATATATATTTTATATAAAGGCTGTATTTTATCTCTACTAAATAAAAATATGTATTTTCATGTGTTGGTACTCTAAAGACAATTTGATCTAAATTTACCAATAATGCATTATTTTGAAGTATGGAATATGCGCCTCAGAGAGACTGTTTTGAATGTTTTCATTAATTAGAAGTCAAGCAAACTATTGCGTGCTCTGACACAAATGATGACACTTTTCTTAATTAAAAAAAATTGTTATATTTTAAGTATTAAATGATCGACCATTTACATATATATACAATTAAATTCCAATTTAAATCTAAACTCTTTTCTAGCTACTCCAACCAGAAATCCCCCCAACACACAGTCTTGCAGTTTTAACCAAGCACCCCCGGGTAACTAACTGTTCCTCTCCTTTCATCTCGTTTTTGCTATGAGGCCGGTACAGCTAAGTTGAGGTTCGGCATGACTAAAACGCTAAATACTATAGCACAAAACTGATTCTTATTATTAAAAAGAAATTATCTCTCTAATAATGCCAAATTAGTTATCGAAAGAAACAAAATCCGTGGATTTTGGCTGTATTTTTTTCTATAACTTTGAACAATAGATTTGATTGCTGCCTTGAAATTAATACAGTTTTTATTATTTTATAAAATATACAATAGCTTGGTTTTCATCCGTTCTTAAAAGCTGAGAGAGGAAAGCTTATGTTTAAATCTGTGTCATTTGTATGAAAAATACACTAAGACGTTATAATATATGTTGACATCGGAATATAGATAAATCAATCAAATATATTTAATGGTACTCTGTCATAGTACTTGATGCCATTCAGACATGTACACAATTAATCGAGCATACATATGACTTTGAAATAATATAAATTTAATGTCAGTGCTGATTTGTAACTGATTTTTTTTTCGTCAATGAAGAAAAACAAGAATTTGTGAGGAAGAGACTCAAAGTAAATACAATCAATATTTCCAGGGATCAAAAATGACCAAAAACTAATATTGTAATCATACATATAAATAAAAAATTTCTTACTTTAATACGAGTATACTTAATACTTTATTTACTTTAATACGAGCTGTGCCTATTTATTTTTTATTATCATGTGAGAACACGATGTGATTTTGATTAGAAGGTTTTGGTGTCTCCGAAATTTACGGGCAAAAAAAAAAAGATTAGGAGTCACAGGAAATTATCGGTTGAAGAATTTTTTTTAAACCTGCTTTTTCCATTTTTGCATTCATACTATATATGCTTCTTTGAAAGCAGATGTGTTTTTAAATGGTTGAAGTAGAACGATGATATCACAGCTATTATTTCTTCTCAAAATTGGTTGTGCTCCAAAACTTTGTTTTCCATCTAATTCTCTCTCTCTCTCTCTCTCTCTCT
>JAOUZG010016644.1:6545399-6577788 GCA_026289955.1 Argiope argentata | reverse complement strand
ATTATATATATATATATAATATATATATATATATATATATATATAAAGAAATTCCACCAATTTTTCAATTTGAATAAAGAAACAAGCCTTACTTCATCAACTCAAAAAAAGACTGACATTTCAAATCGTTGGAGGAATCCCAATAAACTCTCATAAACTTTAAATTCCGAATCACAATACAAAAGGAACAAATTCCTTCCATTTCCTACCTCCAAAAAATATCGAAAATGAGATTTCCGGCAGAAGGGATGTCATACGAAATTTGCTTCGTCTGACATTTCAATGAAAGGCAAACCCACCCCAAATCGCATTCGATCGACACGAAATATTTTCACGCCAGTAATTGAAGAACTTTACTGCGCATGCTCCGAACGATATCGAATATTACCAGTCGTATAATGAGTCGATGACAAGGCAGACCGGAAATTCCGACCCGCTAAACCGATCGAATCGGGCGCGTTCGTCTGCTAACAAGCCCTCTTTACCGAGGCCTACCCTCGTCACATTTCGCCATGACCTCGGGCCATTCCGAATATTTCCGAACGTTATTTGCCTACGTGCGACAAGCAACATCGATTTCAACTTAAAGAAAGACGGGCCCCGGCAAAGGAAAAAATATATAAAAGAAATAGATCGCAAAACAGCCAATAAGAAAAGGCCTAGTTATCGACGTCACATCATTACACATCCAATTACGGCTGGGTTTTTTGGCGGCACTAGAGCAAAAACAAAGCTCTTTTACATAATCTACATCCTTTGAGCGGAAAAGATCAAAACGCTGTGTGCATCCACACTGATTGATGCAAGCCGCTCGCAACGGAAACGTTAGGGGACCGACTAAATATTAAAATATTAAATGAATATTTGACGATCCCTTACAAATTGCTTACGTAAGAATGACGAAATTAATTTCAAAAAGATGACAAATCAAATCGGAATTCCAGGAAATTTCCATATAGATTATTGGACACCTTTCCTTAGTTTCTTAGTAAACAATATATATATATATATATATTCTATATATTATTTACTAGCTCTTACCCGCGACTTCATACGTGTGGAAATTTCGATGTGTATATGTGAGAACTGACGGTCTAATCACAATGTAAAATGTTTTCAAAACCGTAGGCATGCATACATTTTCAACATCCATTGGAGCAACGCAAATACGCGAATTTTAAGCACCAGTTGGGGTATCGCAATGCGGATTAGAAAATTTTAGTTTCGATTTATCTATTTTATTTTTATTGAAAAGAATTACTAAAGGAATCAAAAGATCTATTAATTAACAATGTTTAGTTTTCAATTTATCATACACTACGGAAATAAACAGAATCCTTTGAAATAACCGGTCCAAAATATGCTACGTCTATCATTAGCGTGGGTAAAAAAACTACTTAAAAACTATGTACTTGAAACTATAAAGGTACTTTTAAAGATTTAATCATGAAATCGAAATCATCGAAAATCATGAAAATAGGCAAAAGGAATATGTACAGCACGAAAAAAAATCAAGAGAAATGAAAAGGAAATATCGGATTATATTAACACAAGAACAGTGTAAGAAAAAAAAATTAATAAACCTTCATTTAGAATCTATACTACTATTATAAATGTGAAAGTTTAGACGGATGGATGGATGGATGATGGGGTTCAATCAGGCCAGAACGGCTGAAGGAAATTGGATGAAATTAACCACATAGATAGATTATAGTCTACAGAAGAACATAGGCTAATTTTTATTCCGCTTAATTGAGTGGTTAATTTTTTATTAATAAAAAACTATCTTTTCCGCTCAAAAATAAAAAAAATCTGAAAACATCTGCCTGAGCTTTTTGAATCGTTTGTTTTTATTTTTCTATTTCCGGTGTTCTTTTAATATTATCTTACTATTCTAAAGGAATGTTTATTAAATTTTTTTCTTGTGCTGTTCTTGTGTTAATATAATTTGTTATTTCCTATTCATTTCTCTTGATTTTTTTTTCTTGCTGTACTTATTTCTTTTGCTTATTTTCATCATTTTCGATTAAATTTTTTAGTGCTTTCCATATGGCTGCATTTATTGATATTTTTTTCTATTTTCCAGTAATTTGCTGCAACGGGCATCGAAACCTTGTGATTGAAAATGCCATTTCGCCAAAATTTGGTGGCAAACTATTTTTTTTTTTTGGCGAAAATGACTATATATTAAAACTGTTCCACTGTGTGTTTTTGTAATTAAATTGTATTTGTATTAGCTATTTATTTTTATATATGCTTAAAGTGGTAATTTTCCGTTAGCAAATAATTTCGAATTCCGCCAAATTTTCTCAAATTTCTTTGGCGATTGTTCGTTTGAGCCCGGCAAACGGAAAAGTACCCTTATGGTTTTAATAACATTACATCCCCCCACGCTAATGATGTTAGACGTAACGGTTATTTCAAACGATTCCGTTTATTTTTGTTGTGTATGAAAAATTTTAAATTAAACATTGTTAATTAATAGATCTTTTGATTCCTTCAGAAGTGCTTTTGAATGAAAATAAAACAGATGAATTGAAACTAAAATTTTCTAATCTGCATTGCGTTACTCCAACTGGGGCTTAAAATTCACGTCTTTGCGTTGCTCCAATTGACGTTGAAAATTTGTGCATGCATACGGTTTCGATAACATTTTAGACTGTCAGTTCTCAATTCACATGATGTGTCATATACACATCAAAATTTCCACGCATACGAAGTCGCGGGTAAGAGCTAGTAGTAAGATAATATTAAAATGAAAAACGGAAACAGAAAAACAAAAGCAAACGATTAGATTTTTTTAAAAAAATTTTGTTCTGAGGAAAAAGGCTGTCTGGAAATCCAACAATAAATCACAAAGAATTCCGTTAGATAAGATAATATTTAAAAAATACCGAAAAAGAAAAATAAAAACGAACGATTCAAAAAGCTCGGGCAGATGTTTTAAGATGTTTTTTTTTAATTTTTTGGTGGAAAATTTAGTTTTTAATTAATAAAAAATTAACCTCTCAATTAATCATAATTAATAGTAGCCTATGTTCTTCTGTAGACTATAATCTATTTCTGTGCTAAATTTCATCCTATTTCTTTCAGCCGTTCTGGCTTAATTGACTAACATCATCCATCCATCCATCCAAAATTTCACATTTATAATAGTAGAATAGATAATGGAAATAAATATCTCCATAGCATGGTATGAAACATCTTATTTTTGATTTAATAAATGATGTTAAATTTTAAAATCTGAAAAATATCAAGTAATTTTAAAGAATAAAACAGTCACATTATGATTATTAACATTCTTATATAATGGATTGAGCGAAAAAAAAATCGTTCAAAATGTTTTGCACAACACGCCAATGGAAATGGAGCTCCGATATTTGATATGCAACTATTTTTTGGATTGTAGGTGCATAATTTAAAAAAAGAAGAAGGAATCTAGGGAACTTATTAAAATTTTAATTAGATTTTTAAAGAAAAATTTGGGAGAATTTCAGAATTTGGAAATATTTAAAATAATTTATTGAATTACAAAAAATGTTTAAATCCGTTTTCCATTACACTGATTTTATTTCGTTGAAATATTTAATAAAATTTGGAAATGATGTTTGGCCTACATTTATTGCTTTAATGTGTTTCAGGCTAGGTATCATCACCATCCATCGAGTACACTATTTAATGTTTCAGGTGAAGTAGTAGCTATAGAAGTTTTTATATATATCTTCACATCATTTTTCTAAAAATCTATTATCATAATAAGTTTTGAAATCACTGAAAAATACAACAGTGTATTAAGAAAAATATTTTTTAAATCTAATCTGCAGTTGAAAAAAAATTCTCTATTGAAGTAAAAGTTTTAAAATATTTTATTCGTTTTAAAAATGAAAGTTTTACATGAGGGAAAATGTTTTCCTTTTTTCAGTTGTCTACCCTGTAGATAATGTAGATTTACCAGTTTTTTAAACCTTCAAACGAAGCGTTTTGAAAAAAATAACTTAAAAAAAACAACGAATAAAAACTGTTTTTTTTTTTTTTTTTTTTTTTTCAAATTTCTCTATACCTCTTTACTATACTTTTTCCACATCTACTATAAACCAGTCACCTCTAATGACACTGAAGTTTTCTTTCAAAACGCATCAGTCATCGGTGACAATAACATCGGTGACAAAATTTCGCTTAAAAAATAATGATCTACATTTAATCATCATTTGAATGTAACTATTCCCAGTAATTCCAAATATTATCTTATAAAAGCAAATCGATATTTTAAAGTAACGCAGTAAAAGCTTTGTCCATATAACTGAAGGTGGACTTGTTGACAGACAATTGAAGCAGCAGACCGAATTTCGGTTAAATTCTAATTATTAAAATATGTAATTAATTTTTACCTTTAACAGTTTGCAGTTCGAAAAATAATTAGATTCAAAATTATTCACCTAATACAAAGATTTGTTTATTGCTATGAAAAATAAATATATATAATTCTTTTAAGTCATATTTCTTTGAAAAATTAATCTACATCTCTTAACCATTATGTAGGCGTTTTTAACAATTAAATTTGAAAAATAAATAAATAAAACGTCAAAATGATGCACAGTCTTGAATGTTGAGTCACACTCGACATCGGACCGCAAAGGGCTAAAAATTTGACGGTATGTTTTCTACTGTCCTAATGTTCGTTTTTATTAGTGAGCAAAGTAAGGTTGAAATTGGCCCAGATGTTTAGAAGGATATGTAGAGCACATAAACATAGTATGTATATATAATCACAGTTACATTAAGTTTTATTTATTTCAAAATTTTTGAAAAACCAAACAATTGGTGCATTCTCATCAAGGATTGTCTGTCTCCCAACCCTTCCTATAGAATATACAGAAATTTCAAATATTTTGCAATATTTTAAGTGGACAGAAAAGCATCAACAACTGTACCGATTTCACGATTTTTTTTTATTTCACTTGAAATTACATTACTTTTAGATGTATAGTCAATAGTCGCTTCCTTTTCCCACCATCTACTTTTGAAAAATATTGCAAAATAAAGCTTTAGTAATGTGCCGAGGTTCAACAACTGAGCCGATTTCTCTAATTTCATTCGCCACTGAGCTTCGTTGCTTTATATGTTCTTTGTTAATCAGACTGAATGTTCATTGTTTAATGTTTAAATGAACTTAAAATAACTTTATCATTTGGTATATTAAAGTTGTTAGCTTCTCTAAAGAAATCTTATTAATATGGTTGAAGTAGGTGATAACTGAACTCGTCTAATTTTGAGCAAAGTGATTTAAGAGAAATATATTCAAACACACAATTTTGTTAAAATTTGTTAATCTATTTAAATCACATCTTCTTTGACTATATAAGATATTATTATTTATTTATTATCATGTGAGAACATAATTTTTTTAGGGTTTTGAAGTATCAAAACGCGTAGGCATCAAATTGGCGAGTTATCGCTTTAGAGTTATCAATTTCCCACCTTTAAGGTTATTAGAAGATTGTCACTTTTGACATGGGCAGAAAAATGGAGATTTATCGCTTTTGAGATATGTTTTTTTAGGGTTATTATAAAATGATACTGTCGCATTTAGAGACCTTTAGCCTGCAAGAAAATTATAACTTCACACGAATGTCGGCCATGTACTGATTCTCCTGTCTGGCTAATAAAGGGGTAGAAGTTATCGCCCAAAGTATCACAGAGAAGAAAATGGGAATAAACGGGAAAGTTATACAAACATATTTATTTAAAATTTTAATTTTTCAAATTAGCAAGTAAAGTTTTGGAACCAGAAAGATTTTAAAAAGGCTGAAAAAAAACATCGGTTTTCTGAAAATTGACGTATACGGAATCTGATAGTTACATGATTGTTTAAAACTGGTTTAAAAGGTTTCTCACGAAAAAAAACACCGATTGATTTTGAGAAGGTCAAAAACCATCGCTTTTCTAAATATTGATATTGATTGAAGTACGAGTCTTATGGGAATATGATGTTTTTCTGTCTCATTGATACCACGTGACTTAACCCCTTAACCGGTTTGCCCGTACGCCGTAAGTGCGTCGATTTATCGAATTTCGATAGTTGTAAACAAAAAATAAATCATTCATAGCAATTATAATTCGATAGTAAAATGACTTCGAATACGTAGATAAGTCAAGTATTCCATGGATTTCCATTTGAATCAAAATAAGAAAATGTTCCCAAATTAGAAGGTGTCATCTTATTAGATAGTAAGGAAAATAAACGAATTAAGGGGTTAAAAATATATAATGTTCTCCCATGATAATTTGAAGTTTGCGGTAGCAGATTTCAATTTTGTTTGTTACAACTTTTCATTTCTCAGCCATTAGATATTAATAAATATTATCCGGCGAAATTGGCATCACAAAAATAATTTCAGATGATCAGTATAAAAGATTTATGCTATACAATTACTTTATCGATGCAAGGTTTTCTGCAGCCAATTGTTCTCTGGCATAAAAAGGGATAAGAAAATAATCGACCGATGTAAAAAGAATAAAGAGATTAAATAAAAACAAGCAAACTATTGTTATTAGCTGTCAGAATCAAACTACGACATCCTTATACTCCCCCGTATCGGTCCGGATAACAAGAGCGAAGCATCCCACGAGGGAAATGCCATTCTTTCATTCGTCGTTATGATTATTTTTGTCCGATCTCTTTCTTTAACGGCTGCAGGCGAGAAAGTGGCCCCGGGGAGGCCCGATTAAGTTTATAATCGCCTTTCTTGCTGTTCGAAAAAGAGCTTATTAAATGCTCATTGCACGTCTTAAAGACGTTAAGCTCCCCCGTTTTCAAATCAGACTGCAAAGGAATAAATTTCGAATTTAGCCTCTGTATCAAACGGAGAAAGATAAAGGTTTAAAGAATAGAATTCTTGAGTGTATTTCTTAAAAGCACGATAATACAATGTTATTTGGGTTTTTGTTGAAGCTTTTGAAGATATTATTCGAGCAAATCTGGTTTATTCACTTGGGTTATCGGGATTGGTATTTTGAGGAGCATTTGTAGATTAAACGAATTATATATTGGATTGCACAGTAATTTTTTTTTCTGGTTTATTCACTTAGGTTATCAGGATTGGTATTTTGAGGAACATTTGCAGATTAAACGAATTATATATTAGATTGTACAGTAACTCTTTATGTTTCTGGTTTATTCACTAGGGCTATCAGGATTGGTATTTTGAGGAGCATTTGTAGATTAAACGAATTATATGTAGGATTGTACAGTAAATCTTTGTTTCTGGTTTATTCACTAGGGCTATCAGGATTGATATTTTAAGGAGCATTTGCAGATTAAACGAATTATATATTGGATTGTACAGTAACTCTTTATGTTTCTGGTTTATTCACTTGGACTATTATGAATGGTATTTTGAGGAGCATTTGTAGATTAAACGAATTATATATTGGATTGTACAATAACTCTTTGTTTCCTTAAATTTTTTTAAACTTCTTTTTATCAGATGTTTACAAGGAGTTATAAAAAATAATTGCTTTTAATTTATTCACAATCCTTAATATAACAGCCACAATTACGTGTATTTGGAAATAAGATCCGTGCGTGTATTTTAATATTATTTCATTTCTTACTAATTCTTTGGATAATACTTAAAAAGTGTGTATTGGAGGCTGGTTTAATGTAATTCTAAGCGTTCTTTTTTAATTAAAGCAATGTAATTTAATTTTTTTACTTTTAATGATGTTTTTTCCATTAGTTATGTTTTTTTGCTTTGTTAAAATTAATTATTAATAATTATTATCATGTCAGAACATGATGTTGTTTTGGGAATGAGGTTTGTCTCGTCAATAAAAATCTGTAGGCGAAATATAAAAAATAATCGTAGGCAAAAAATTTAAATTTTATTATCTGCACGAGCATTTCAAAAAATCAGCTTTTAATAACATGTTGCCATCACATTTACAAAAGCTCTGATTTTTTTAAAAATGAGTTATTTACTACAACAAATAAAACCTAGAAAAATGTTTTGAGCAAGCGATTATATGAAATGAAATAAATAGGAAATGCGATATTTTTTAAAACAATAAATGTTAGACAATGTTTTTTAGATCGTTTGCAAAACTAAAGTGGCTCATTCAATGAAACCATGAAAATGAATAAAAATATAATTTAACTTGCACAAGCACGTTGTGCTTGGCCTTTCAAGAAATGATGTTCTGACATAATACATTGAAACATGCATAGCAGGTTTCATTTTAATCTTTTTTAAATTCTTGAAATAATAATAAATTTGTTAAATTTGCTTCTCGGAATAATATATTAATTTTAATGAAGAATATAAACTTGAAATTAGATTTTCAAACTCCTTCTTTGTTATACACATAAGAATGCCTAATGAAATGATAATAAAGATTATTTTTTAGATTAATTTTGGCAACCCTCTGCATTTTCCTCACAATGATATTTACTAATTTAGTCACTACAACCAAGTTTTAAGGCCGCGGTGGCCTATGGTAAGGTCTCGGTCACGTGAGCCGTACATTTCAAGTTCAAGACCAGATTCCACAGAAGAATCGTCATGTAATCGTCATCGCTGGTGTAGTGCGGTATGGAAAGAGGGTACTTGCTCAGATGTCATCCTCATCATCTAACTGTGGCTCAAAATTACTAGGTTTGCCTCAAAATAGCCCGCGTTTTGCTTTACAATGGAACGTCAATATAACTAAACAAAACTAAACCAATTTTTATGAACTTTATATTTTTAAGATAAAAGATAATAATATTTAAAGCTATATTTGCACAATAAATAAACAGTAATCTGATGAGTTAATTACTTTTACAGTGGAAGAGGGGGAGTAAGAAATTATTAGCGAAATCAATCTACTTGTTATTACTAGGGATTTCCTCGATGCATCATTTTGCAATCTCTCGAAAATGGAAGGCTTTAGATATGAAAAATGACAACATATTTAGACGTTTTGAGCTTCCTTATGAAATAAAAATTGACAAAATCGATGCAGTGGTTGGAATCGGGAATACTGACGCAGTTTTTTTCCACATGTAGGATGTAGAATAAAATAGAATTTTTGAGACTTTTTTTTTTTTTGAAAATAGGGAAAATAAATAAGCGATTATTAATGATTATCTAGGGCTTATGAACTTTCGGGTGAAATAAAAATTATCGAAATCATACTGGTGAATAAGACTGAGAGCAGGAAGAAAAAGCATTTTTCTATTAAGTAGTTTTTTAAACGAGCATACTTTTTGAATGAAAGGGGTAGGAGAGCATTTTTAAAGTTGGGAAAGTTGTTTGCGTGTGTCAATTCCCCCTTCCCCGAAATTTTTAATCCTGAAAGCCTTAAAAATAAAATAAAATTATATTGTTGGCGATTTAAAAATATACTCATAAAAGTTACATTAATGTTTAAATTTATGCACATGATGGAGTTTTTTTGCACGTAATTCTTGTCGAAGTAAAATCTCCGATTATCATGATATATTATTGGGAGAAAAGAAACGAGGAAAAACGAGGAAATAGAAAATAATTTCAATTGAATCAAGAAGTTGTTGCTTAAGAAGCTTTCATCTTAGAAAGTCACCATTTTGCATAATCTTTTTTGTTTGTTTGTTTGCTTTTATTTTTAAGAAATCAATTTCTAGATTGCAGAATTGAAAGCAACAAGCTTTCAATTCTGCAATCTAGAAATTGATTCGTTCATTTTTTAATTATTATTCAGAAAATATATTCGTACAATGATTGTACAAATTAAAAAAAAAGAATGAAAGTTATATATATTTAGAATAAAAAGTCATTCATAAGTAGAAACCTTTTCTAATGAAGAAGCTATGATTTTCTCACTTTTAAACGAAGACTAAAATCTCTAAATTAAGTAAATCCAAGACATTGGACTTAGAGATACCCTAACATTAAAGGCTGTTCATTTTCTATTGTACGTATCTTCTATTACCAATTTGATTTAAGAAGTTTTGCATATTTTATAATTTTTCTTTTACTCTTATATTTACCAATGGTTATTAATATTTACAAACTTAAAGTTTTAACATTTTCTGAATAATAAGCAAAAATAATTATACTGATAGTTTTCAAATTTTAAATTCATATGGACTGTTTTCTATCATGCTGAAAACATTAGGAATAATGCAAGTAATTATAAATAATTCATACATGAAATTAAAAAAAATTAAGAAACTAATATACAGCTCATAATTAATATATTTTTACAGAGATATTTTCAATTATCTTTTTAGAAATCAGTTTAGAACTGGTTTTAAAAAAAATCTATCTCTGATATTTTGATACACAGCAATTTTATGATGGCATATTTGAGAAAATCACGAAATTATTCAAATATATATAACATTAATTAAAATCACAAATGTATTAAGATCAGTTCGAGTCTAAGAGGAAATAAATAATATAATTTTAGTTTTTGATCTCACAAAATTTTATTTTTTCCGATATCTGGATTTTTTTTGAACTCGTACTATATTTTATACAATTCCAGATCCTATATGAATTTGTTCAATTTTTTTATCTTCCATTTAACTTACTTCGGTTTTTAGTAAGTCTCGGTACTCTGGCGTAGCTTAGGAAGTGTGTGTGGGGGGGATGGATTTAGTTTAGTTTAATTGTATTAACATCCTCTTCTACAATAACACTAGGACTATTTGGGGACGGACTTCCTTCGTAATTTTGATTAATTAATTTTATATTGAATAATATTCTTTTTTTAAATCAATAAAAATTAACGAATAAAAAATTATAATTTGAATTGCCCCTTGTTGACATTATAGGGAGAATTATTCGTATTTATTTCAATTACAATTCTTTTAGTTTAAAATTATATAAACTAATCAGTTTAAAACTAATTGAACTAATTTCTGTTTTAAACTAATTTTAAATAATTAAACGTTAAAAATAACTTATACACTCGCTTAAAATAGGAAATTCTTACAAAGAAATTTATATTAAATCCTTAAAAAGTATTAAATAACCTTATCCTAAATAAAACCTAAAATTTATTTCAAACTGACAATTCCTGCTTGACTTTTAATATTTCATTACATTTTATTGCACATATGATGTTGATATTTTCAAGTTATTCACACATTTCAATTGTAAAATTTTCACTATTAATTCGGCCCAACTCAGAAGCTCAAATTCGATACTGATGGGTGATTTCTAAATAGCAGTGTGAGACGAAATTTAAGACATCCTTGGTGACTCGCTTTACTTTTGTGCATCCGATTTCAAAAAGAAAGCGGATCGAAATGGACGTACCAGAGTAATGACTTCATCCTCTCCGATCAAATAAGAGGGTAGCGTTTAAAGACAAATTCTTTATTTAAAGCTTTATATACGTAAAAATGCATTCTCATCTAGGTTAATATGATTTATAATAATTACATTTTAGTTAACAGTTAGGTATGAATAGTTCCATTAATTCCTGTGCAACAAATTTACAAGAAAAGCTAACAGGCTATTAGCGTATCAGGCTACAACAGGGTTAACTCAAGGGATCCACCTACAGTTATCCGGTGGATCTTAAATCAGAAGCTCGATTCACACGAAGCTTCTTTCCCTTCCTCCGAAACGACGATCCCCCGAAGGCCACGAAACTCCGAAATCTCCCTCAACTCTCTAGAAGATATCCTCTGCCGATCTCTTCCCCAGATCCCTAAAATATTCCATTTTATCTCCTTTCAAAACTCCACCTCTCATTTTCACATTGGTGCACTTGAGATCCCGTTTACCCAATAGTTGTTCAGAAATATCCCCAGTGAGCTCCAGTTGACCGTGGGGAATGTTCGTTAATGATGTAGCTGACCCTTCAGAATAAAGCGTAGCTGATCCTTCAGAATAAAGAAAGATTTACATCCGAAGGGTTTGACACTCTTTCCATTTTAAGATACGATTTATTTCCTTGGAAGAATGAAAAATGCAGGTGTGGTTCCTTATCTGGACTCGACTCAAAGTACAAAGGATCTCATTAAGGGGAAGAATCCCCCACCTGGCAATCTGCAGCAATTACAAATTGAGAGGGTCACACAGTTCACCTCACAGCGGACCCAATTTTAGAATGGTCAAACAGGTGTCTCAGAGCGAGGGAATAAATCTTTACACCACTAGTGAGTTTACATGGTGGGGTTTCTGATAGGGTAAAAGCAATATTATCTCTAGATAAATCTAAATTAATGCAAAAATTAACAAACACCAAACATAACTATGTAAAATATTTTGTTGCTGGGCTAATCTAAAGCAAATTCAACTATAAAATTTGAGAACATACCAAAAGCAGAGTTGACCAGTTTCATTGTTTTATCAAATATTTTCTCTCATTGTTGAAAGCTAACGAAAAAGAATCCTGCTTAATATCTGTATAATTTTTAGGGTGTGTTTAGCGGATGCGCTAGGCCCGAACTCCGTACCTTTTGGTTAGTGGTCCAGTACCAAATCCGTTGGGCCAAAAGTGCACTTCGGTCCGAGAGATGTTGGCTGGTATATATGCATGGTATTCACCACAGAGTATCTCCCCAGTGAAGCTTTGGCGAACGATAATAACTTGTCGTATTCAATGCGCGTCTAAAGCTTTGAGTAGCTGATAGAGGGCGCCACAACAGTTGAATGAAGCTACGTGCGGAGGTTGGTGGTGAAAAGCAATTTTTTGTAGTATTTTAATGCGCGTCTAAAGCAGAGAGTCGCTGATAGAGGGCGCCACGACAGTAGTTGTGAAGGTTGCGTTTATCCAGAGTCGGACGCCGGGTCATTTTAGGGTGTGTTTAGCGGATGCGCTAGGCCCGAACTCCGTACCTTTTGGTAAGTATTCCAGTACCAAATCCGTTGGGCCAAAAGTGCACTTCGGTCCGAGAGATGTTGGCTGGTATATATGCATGGTATTCACCACAATTTAAAAGGCGAATAAAAGAGGAAATTAAAATACTTCGAAACTCAGGAAATAGACGAGCCGCACGAATACTTTTTAACAAGTAACATAAAAAATAGTTTATTAAGAAATAAATTCCTATTTAGGTTAATAAAAATTTTTTTATTTTAGTCAATCTTTATTAAACAATTACAGTTGTTGTTCTCGTGTTCCGCTTTATAATGGAAGGAGGGGTGCAGGAGCATTTGAAGGTATGGACCACTGAGCATCCGAGTGCAAAAATCTGACTTCAAGCTCATATACGTCACAAACCCTTTTTACATGGCGGACTTTATTCATGCATTTTTTTCATTCATCCACAGATCGTAGTTTAGATCTGAAATAGAGAATGATCACCTCTGATCCAGTATCCCGAGGAGTATTACTCTCCGCATGGAGAATTTTTGACCATAATAGATTTAACATCCACCACACAGTGAGAGTATTTGGCTAGCAAGTTCGAACTCGCACTCCAAGGAACGCGAATCCAATATCTTACCAACCAGGTTATCCTGGTCTAACGATTACTATAAATAATTGATCAACAAATTATATTAGCCAGAAAGTTAGTTTTCAATTAATTAATAAAAAATTAATGAATTAATATTTGGAAAAAAACTGTATTAACATCGAATGTCAACCACTACAAGTTTAAAAACATTTATTTGAACTTGATTGGATGAATAAAAAGTATTTTATTAACGAGTGAAAATTTGAACAAGATATTTATATATAGGGAGAGTGTGAGTTAATAGTAGGAATTGAGAAAGCACTTAATTCAGTGTCCATGAAAAAGGCCGAGGTAAACAATGAACAGAACATATGCAAAAATATTAAAGTAACACTTATATCTGGCCGTTGGATAGCACCACGAAAATGATATTAGAGGATTGTAATTAAATATAACCAATATTTCAAACGAAACAGATAGTTGTCAAACGCAATTAGTTGTTAATGCATGTAAACCTGCTTTAACAACTTAAGAGTTTAGCCCGTATGCCGTAGTGCATCGATTTATTGAATTTTGATAGCTGTAAGCTAAAAATAAACCATTCATAACGATTATAATTCAATATGAAAATTACTTCGAATACATAGATAAGTCATGTATTCAATGGATTTCCATTTGAAACAAAATAAAAAAATATTCCTAAAATAGAAGGTGTCATCTTATCAGATAGTAAAGAAAATAAATTCAAGTGGTTAAGCACAAAACACGGAGCTTAAAACTTTTGCTTATTTTAAAAATTCAAAAACTTCAAACAACAAAACCATTCTAATAATGCTAGAAAGGTTCAAATATCAAAAGGCTGGTTCCTTCGAAATAGAATTTATAAATATATTTTAATTAGATGATGAAAAATTTGAAGAATAGATGCGATACAATTTTCTTCAGTTTTAAGAAAACTGTGTAGTATTAATTCTACAGGAAAAACTGTAAAGGTTTATATATTTCTCTATATGTTTATATGTATATTTGGGCCAAATAAAATTTAATCTTTCATATACCTGAATAATGTTAAGTTATTACAATTCCATACTTTTATAAAAATCGGCAACTACTGAGTTAATGAGATAATCCTCCAGTTTATTTTTTAAAATAAATAAAAATCCAAGATTTAAACGAGTTAATCCTCCAAACATATTTTTTTTAATAAAAAGAATCATGAAAATTAGTATATTTTTCCAACGAAGTCGTTTTAATGAAACAACGCAACCAAGCTAAATTGTACGGAATAATTTAAACTTATTTTTTTACAAAGCAAGAAGTTAAAATAACAGAATTAAAAGCATAGTTTAAATCATACTTATATTAAGGAATAAATAACATACTCAATTTTTTAATTTAAATTTTTTTAAAATTTTAAATGTGTTTAATGTTATTTTTACAAAAAAGATTTTACCATGATGCATTATCTCAAATTAATTTCTTCACATTTCCCTCGCTTTTATTTTAAAACTTAGATTATAAAATTATGATAAAAATTGCTTTAAATCCAAATTCAGTTTCTCCTCTCTTTCTTTCAGCACGTTCGCAAAAATTAATTACGATTTCATCCAACAGTAATTAAAATCCAACGATTACTCCCCAGCTCTGAAACGTTCGAAGATTCGTTTAACGAAAGACCGCGCGAAAAGAACAATTAGAACGAATTCCTAAATGACTTGGGAAATGAAACCAATTTATCTCATTCTACGGAAGACCCGAAATTCAATAAATTATCCGCCAGAAGGCAAATAAAAAAAAACTGGAATGACAGAAATCTAACTTTACTCAGAAAAATCCGAGCATCATTTTCGCTTTCTAATCGTTAAGCACAATCCTACTATTAGCCCGAACTCCTCTCCTTAAGCGAAATCCCCACGCTCCTATGAATGGCTGAGGAGCGCACAGAAGCCCCGCCTTATTGCGCTCTCCATTGGCCCATTAATCCACTGACGTAACCGAAAGGAGGAGTTAGTGCTAAACGGCCGGCAAAGCGCTCGTTTGCTTTCATTGAAAGGCACTGACTGCCGTGACGAGCTTTCTAATTGACAGAAAGGCCGGCGAATTCGTTTTGTCATTCGACAACAAATACCTTGGCTGCTAAGTTATTAGAACTTCACGCCGTAGGGAGCAGAACGAATCCCTCAATTTATGTTCTGTTAGCAAAACGATACTAAATTCGGTTTTTAAACTTTCATTTCACACGATATTTATTTAATGATTGAATTTCACAGTTTTTTTGTCTTTGTTATTAAAAAAAAAAGACAAACTTTATATTCATATAAATTTGACTGATAAACAATAGAAGACGAAGCTTTCGATATTTGGAATATCGCTGAACTGAGGATTAGAATTCGAATCTTTTTTTTTTCAAATCTTATACGAATATTATGGAAAAGATTTGAAGGCACGACACATCCTCGAAAACTGGAAATATCTGGAAATTTTTGAGATGAAGAGAAGAAAAATTCATTGAAGATACTCAGAAGTTTTTGCGTGAAGTTACATTCAAATCTGAGCTTAAAAATCTGAAAAATCTTGGAATCTGTTGACCAAAGAGACATCTCAAGTGACAAGTATTTCCATCATACCCAAAGTGACCATTGTGACCGGTAATTACTCAACTAGATGCTGAAAAACATTCACTGACTAGTACTATCAACAAACGATTATTTTTCTCTTTGTTAATCATTAGCAAAAAAGTTTGTCAGCTCTTAATTCACTTCAATTCAAGTTCATCAAATATCTGTTGTAAGTTACGATTTTTTTTCTTCAATAATCATGGCCAGGACCTTTCATCAGTTCTGAACAAGATTTCTTTCCAATCAAAAGAGAAACCCTCTTAACGGACGATTTTTTTTGATACACAACCCCATGCGAAGATGACCGAGAAGCAACACGGCTATCATTCGGAAAGGGGCCTCCATCCTTTTGGTATGGACCCTTACTCTGTGGAAAAACTGGGTCGGCGCTCTTCCTTCATGATTGAAGACATTCTGACCCCTAAATCCAGACTGGAAGGGCTATGCCTGCCCACAGGTTCCGCCCCGTCATCAAGGGCTGCCGCCCTGGCCGCCACCCCATACTATCAACTATATGGACTCGGGCCTTCTTACCTCTGTCAACAGCCTCAGCAACATTTCTTGGGAAAGCCACTGGACGCCAATCCCTTGCTACTGTCGGCAGGTAAAGTGCTCTCAATTTTCTTCAGAAATCGAAACAATAATTGAAACAATTAAAATAGTAGAAAGTATTATTCTACTAGTGCACAGTCCTTGAAAACTGCCGTCCTAAACTTGACGAATAAAGAAATCTTAATCTTAAAAATTAAATAAGTAAACCACCTGTTAAATATACTAGTATTTATTTATTTAACTATTTATAAGTTGGTCGAGGCTCAGATTAAGTATTAAATTAAATAATTAAGTTCCTTCTAAACTGTTTTTCTACTATGGCACATAAAACTGCCATCTTAGATTTTGCATCAAATAAACTTGACGAATAAAGAAATCTTACTGTTAAATATTAAATAAGCAAACTACTTCTTACGTATACTAGTATTTATTTATTTGACTATTTATCCATTGGTCGGGACACAGATTAAGTATTAAATTATATTAAATAATTAAGTTCCTTCTAAACTATTTTTCTACTATTGCACGTAAAACTGCCATCCTAGATGTTGCCTCACATAAACTTGATGAATGAAGAATTCTTACTCTTAAAATCATAATAATTTAAAAATTAAATGATTAATCTACCTGCTAAGTACACTAGTATTTATTTATTTCACTATTTATCCGTTGGTCGTGGCTCAGGTTAAGTAATTAATTTAATAATTAAGTTCCCTGTTAACTATTTTTCTTCTATTGCACGTAAAACTGCCATCCTAGATTTTGCATCAAATAAACTTGATGAATAAAGAAATCTTATTCTTAAAATCATAATAATTTAAAAATTAAATAATTAATCTATCTATTAAGCATACCAGTATTTATTTAACTATTTATCCGTTGGTCGTACACGCAGATTATGTATTAAATTAAATAATTAAGTTCCCTGTTAACTATTTTTCTACTACTGCTCATAAAACTGCCATCCTAGATTTTGCATCAAATAAACTTGATGAATAAAGAAATCTTACTCTTAAAATCATAATAATTTTAAAATCATAATAATTAATCTACCTGTTAAGTATATTAAGTAAACTAGTATTTATTTATTTAACTATTTATCCGTTGGTCATGACACAGATTAAGTAATTAATTTAATAATTAAGTTATGTGTTAACTATTTTTCTACCATTGCACATAAAACTGCCATCTTAGATTTTGCATCAAATAAACAATATAACAAATTTTGCAATAAATAAGAGTACGATTTCTTTAACGAATAAAGAAATCTTACTCTTAAAATCATAATTTAAAAATTAAATTGTTAATTTACCTGTTAAGCATACTAGTATTTATTTATTTAAATATTAATCCGTTGGTCGTACACGCAGATTAAGTATTAAATTAAATAATTAAGTTCCCTGTTTACTAAATGTGTACTTTTTTATTTAACTATTTAGTCATTGGAAATATAATAATTAATCCCGGATTACTATATATTCATGGCGCTGTAATTAACAAATAAGATGTGAATGTTGAAACTGCATTTAAATCTAGAATAGTTAAAAAATGCAATAAAATATCTTTAAAAAGATATTGTCAAAGTTATATTTGAAAAGGAATTTAGCGTTACTTAAAAGAAATACTTGAATAGAGAGATGGCTTTATTAAAAATATAAATAAGTAGTAAAATTGAACCAATAGATCATTTAATGGTTCATTCATTATTTGTTTATAGAATCAGACCCCTTTTGTAACATGAAAAATCTCAGACTTCTTTTCAATGCTAATCAAAATAATTAATTTCAATTCATTCGTGATTAATAATTTTTATATCAATCAATCAATAAATTTAGAATTTCATTTCATTGCTTATTTTTATATTTAATAAAAATTGTGAAGAAAAATCATTGTTTCAAAATGTTTCAAATTTTAAAAACTTAAAGTTTGATGAATTTTACTGTGAACGAGATTCGTTTAAAGCTATATCAATTACTTTTAAAGTAAGGAACGATTAAAACTGAACGATTCAAATTCCAAATCGTGTTATTCAACTAAATATAATGTCCCTACAAATTGTGTTTAGTAAATTATTTTTAAATCGCTGTTAAACGCAATAAAACTTAAAATGCACTAGATTTAAAGCAAGTAAACTACACCCACTACGACGAACAGATTTCAAATTCAATAAAATATTTCACTAATAAAATATTCACTATTCAATAAAATATTTCACAATGTTTAACTATCATATGAGTATTCGTTTGTAAACTAGAAGTATTAAAAATATTATAAGAAATATAAAAAATGGTCGCACAAATATTTCTGAAAACTTTTGAATGAAACTGAGATAATATATGAATAAAGTGTGTATCATATATATAAAGTTATTATTAAGCATTTTGTGCAATTAATAAAAGGATAAAATATGCAAGCCAAATAAGCATGTTATAATAATCGCAATTAAAGAGTTATTCATAAAAGATATTTTATTTTAATAGATTATTGATGAAATTCATGAAATGAAACAAAAGAGATGATTAAGAGAGGTTAATTAAAGCATATATTGAAAAACAACTATAACATATAATTCAAAATGACATTCATATGTTCAATTTTATATTATTAATGAAATGTGAGTGGATTATTAAAAATTTTCAGTTGTCATCTTATTATTTGCGGAATCGTAGATGAGAAAATTTAGAAGTGCCAATCTCGTGATAAACGTCATAATAATTATTATTATTTTTAAAGTAATAGTATATGCTGTTGAGCAAAATAAATGTTGTGTTTATATAAAATGCTTTTCTCTCCTAAATAAATATTACAAGAAAACGATATGGTATTCATTGTATTTCAGTAATCTCTTTCAATGATTAAACAGCAAAATTATTAATTTCTAAGCAATAAATTAACTGTCAATTGACGAAATAGGTGGTAAAATTTAAAAAAAAATTCTTATCTTTATCATAATGAATAAAAAAAAAAGCAAGATTCTGTGAATGTGTTAAAGTTTGCTTTCTTATAGTTCTTCTTGTGCTATTCAATTTCTACTAAATTTATTTGGCTTGCGGATGCAGTATTTAATGAAAAATTTATTCTTTAATAATATATATATTTTAAAAAAATATTTGATTATTTCACAACATTTAATTTTTGGTGACAGTTTATATATTTAACATTATTATTTGATGAAAGTAGAGGGCGGATTCGAAGACGTGGACGATAGTTAGAAGTTTTAAGTTTCTTTTTATTCCATCACGGGATACACGCATTATGTACTAGCAGAAGTGACGAGTACAAAACAGATCGACACAAAAAGAAATGAGGAAAAGCTGATGAAACTTTTATACCTGAGAATATATACCGAGGGATTTTAATAGAGATTTCTATAGCATGTCAATCACATGTAAATCTCGTATAAGGGAATCACAATGATTTTTTAAAGGAATGTACTGTGATGGACAATATTTTATCCCTTCACTCGGAGTGTGAGAATCTATCGGCTTTAAGCCAATTCAGCAATTTTACAAAGCTTCCGTGGAATTAATTAACTAGAACAAGTGGAATGAGATCAGGAAATAAGAGAAGATTTTTAGAATGAAGTTTACTATGAGCTAGATTAAGATAAAACTTTTGAAATTAATCAGAGTTTAGTTTAATTTTGAAATATCATTATACAGGGTGTCCAAAAAGTTCCCATACTGATGATTTGTGAATTTATTTTACAAAAACAATAGGTTTAAAAGGAATTATTTTTATGCTAATGATAAAAAGCACTTTTAACATAACTAAGGAAAAAATACTGAACTTACATTTATAATAAATGTTCAAAATGTCCACCCCTTTCTTGGAGACAAAGCTGAACTCGTTTGCACATGTTTTTCAAAACGAGCTTTAACATACTAGGAGTGATTTCTTGTATCCTTTGGGTAATTGCGATTTTCAAATCATCTATTGTTTGAGGATTACCTGCATAAACTTTGTCCTTTAAATATCCCCACAGAAAAAAGTCCGGGATGGTCAGATCAGGGGATCGAGGTGGTCAACGATTTTTTTGAGATAAGTCGATCGCCGAAAAAAGCTTCAAGCATGTCCATGGTTTCATTACTCGTATGGCAAAATTTAATATACTTGAAAAAAAATCATGGAAAATGATTTTTTTTAATTTGGAGTACGGGAACTTTTTGGACACAAGGTATATATAACCCAGAATTCTTTACTTATGCAATTTTTGGCCCTTTTGTACAACTTTTGGGGGAGGATTTTGGTATTGTCAAGTTTTCATCAAAACGAATTAAAAAAAAATTCATTCGATGAACTGAATAAATTATTAACATTGTCTAAACATTTTACATTCGCATGGTGAATGCTGGGTCAGTCTAGTTTTTTTAAAAAAAATCGTATTACTTTAAGTTCTTTCATTTATAATTTCTTAAAGATTACTAGAATGCAATAAAATCAGAAAAATATACGTTGATTAAAACGAAATAAAATCTTTTAAAAAAACATTTTATTCCTATATAAAGAGAAAAAATTGATTATAAATAAAATAATTTCATATTCTCATCACTATGAATTTATCATGGTTAAAAACCAATTTTATATTGTTTATACTTGAATCTATTACACTAAAAAATATGTGCATGGTGAAGATTTATAATTTTCATTTTAGTCTAATATTTTAGATTATTTAAAAAACATGTTTGTATCTTAAATTTCTTTTATTAAAAATGTGTTACATTTCTTTAAAATTATGCTAAAATTACTCTTAAAATTTGTCCATAGAGAGAATTAAAAAAGCGCGACTAATTCATCTTAAGAAAAACAAAAAAGGAATTCCCATTTAAAAACTTTTAAAGGGGAGGGGGGATAAGAAGTGCGTTGTTGTGTCCAGTTTACTGAAGCGGCATTCTAAAAAGATCCGTGATGATTTAAAATCAAAAGCGTTCTCTTAAATGAATAAAGCAATAATCACTCATAATTTAAAAACTAAATAGTTTCTTCTAAAAAAATTTCCACGGTTATATATTTGCATTTCATCAAGTAAAGTTATGGAACTCTTCATGCATTTATGACAAAACTTTCATCCAAATTTGATGACTCCTGTAATCAAATTTCAACACTAAATAAAAACGAATTTTTTTTAAAAAAAATTGTAAACAAGAATTTTGGAATTTAGTTATGTTAATGGAATCTGAGATTTGCCTTTGAAATCGGAGGTTTTATCCTTGAGTATCCTTAACTGATACTAATAAAAAAAATACTGATTATTATTTTTTTTTATTTTATCAGCTCAATGACTGGATTAATCCGTTTACTAAAACCCATTCCGTTGTTTAACATTTATTGTTGTATTTTATTGTACATTTATTGGATTATAACTTTGTTTCGATTAGAAAAATTAACAGCATAATTTGAATAATGCAAAAGCTATCCTTGGGGGAAAAAATAAGACGAAAAAAATTTTAGTTAAAAAATAATCCGTCAAAGAATAAAAAGACATTAAAATCCTATTCTCAGAAAGCCATATTTTAATTTGAAGTTACGGGTGGACGAACATCTCAAAACATCCTTTTTAAAACACGTTTTGGGAAAAATATACAGAAACCTACCCCCTCTATATTTCTCCTTAAGGAGTAAAAGAGTAGACTCTTGCTCCTTGCGGGTTGCCTGACATTTTACTATTTCCTCACCATGAACTCCTCGGCAATACATCTATTACTACAGATGTAGTAATAATAAAGATAAAAGAATAAAACAATTTGATGGTTGAGGACAGAGAAATTATTTTTGATCAAGAAAATGAAATTCCAAAAGTTTCATGATATCTTGTATTAAGGCGACCAAGGAACCTTTAAAATGACTTTTTGCAATTTTCATCTTAGCGATTTGCAATTTTACAGGCTTTAAGAGTGACATATAAAATTTTAAATCATTATATTAATTTATTTATGAGTTAAGAGGTTAGTATAATATAATATGATCGATAAATAGCGTTAATAAAAAATGTTCCAGGTTCGCCGAATTTGTTCAAAAGCACTCCAATTTGTATTATTACTTACTCTAATCCTTTTGAAACAAAAGTTGGGACTTGAAGTTTGTTTAATTTTGATATTTCCAACTCAATGTAATAACTCAAAACTACTTACTTTTTTTTAAAAAAAAATCAGTAGTTTTAAGTTATTATATTGTGCTTAAAGTTAAAGATTAACCTCAACTTTTGTTTCAAAAGGGGTAGAGTAAATAAAAATAAAAATTGGAGTGCTTTCAAACAAATTTGGAGAACCTGGAGCATTTTTCATTATCATTATGTTTATATTAACCACCCAATTATTATTTATTATATTAACCCCCATAACTTGTAACTAAATTAATATAATGCTTTAATAAAATTTGTGTCATCTCCTGTAGTATTATTCTTAATGCCTGTAAAGTTTCAAGTGGCTAAGGTGAAAATTGCAAAAGATCATTTTAAAGTTCCCTGGTCGCCTTAATATTTATACTCGGAAGAAAATATTCATTTGAAAATTTCACCATTATTAACGATATATTAATATTTGCCATGGCCCTATCAGATGCTTTTTAAAATAAGTTCGTTCATTTTTTCTTCGAAATCGTAATATCTTTCTGCTTAAAATTTGTAGTTCACCTTATAAATATAAAAAATAAATGTTTAATTTCTTTTTTTTTTCTCTCCCTCTCACATTTGATCTGACAAAAACTATGTCAATAAGTTAGAATTAAGAAGAAAAAAATTCTTATTAGAATAACTAGTTTTTCACAGAATAATGCTTTAAGCAAAAAAAAAAATCAAAGGAAGAAATTTGTTTTGTTCAATGAGGGAAATTTTTTTTAAAAAAATGACTCATATCACTTTCCTACAAAAAGGGCGTCAGCCTTTTTCTTTAAAATAGCATTTTTTTTTTTCATATAAAAAGTTATTTTTTACACAATACCTATCATTTATTGGAGTTCAATGGAAAATTATTTTTGCGGAGCTTATTCATATTTCATATAAATGAGAACTGCTTGTTTTCATTGTTTCTTGAAAACGTTTTTAAAAAGAAAATGTTTGAAAGCAGATTTTTCCGGTTATATACTTGTCAATATCGAAAAAGAAATTCTTATAAATTATTCTTGAAATTTTTATTAAAACTTATAACTGAAATGAAATTTAATTAACCTATTAATTATCTTACATCAAACTAATATATTAACATTTTGTACTACGTTGTATCATTCTCAATGATTTGATTTATTTAATTTAAAAGTTTTTTTATACATAAGAGAATTTTTTCTAAAATATAGCATTAACTTATTTTTAAAAAATGCTAGTTTTAAGGAAGGTTTAAAAAAATTAAGATTGCAATTGCAAATACATTTTTCTTTGAAACTTCGTTTTGAAGAACGGTATGTAATTTTCCAGACAGATCTTGTTCTAAGGATAGAATAAATTCAAAAACTTCATTCTCGTTAGTAATACTTGGCAGTTAAACGCTAACTAATATATTAATTTCGTATAATCATTACGAACTTTGAAAAGAAAAATAGTTTACGCTTTCTCTTATCATTATTATTTAAAAACCAATTTCTGCTTTTAAAAATAATTATATTTTTTAAGCATAAAATTAAGGAAATTTTCAAATATTTTACATTTTTTTCTTTTTCTTTTCTTTTTTTAATAAAGTACAGAATATAGTTCAGCCTTTATTGTTAAGTCGAAAGTTATTTAGGTGATTTCGAGAGAGAGAAAAATTAATAGCTAAATATAATATCTTTCAACTAAATCCTATTGCATCTTTCAAAAAAATTAATTATTTAAATACTTCTTAAGACAAACAAATATTAATTGCGATCTCAACTCATGTTTTTTATTCAGATTTCCTAAGAATTCACCAATTTTTTTTCAGCAATTCAACTGTGATTTTTAAAAATTTAAATCTAAACTTTTATTTATGGTTCCGAGTTTAATAATAATTAATGAATTAATTTCTTACTTAAGCGTAAAAGAAAAATTGGTGATAAATAATGAAAGATTTTCGTAGCTTTTATAAATAAAAAGTAAAAGATAATTTTAACTCTTTTCAGGTATGTTATTTATTATAAAGTAATATTAATACATTTATAATCCATAATTAATTAAAAATAATTTTGATAATTAATAACATAATTCATTGAAAGTACAAAAAAATATACTTTTGTGCTACGCACTATTAATTTTGATTAATAATTCTTAAATCTTTAACTACAGGTATACTCCTTCAATTGCACAAATATAAAACGATTTAACCCCTTGCCATACGAATTTATTTAACTTCCTAATTAGATAACACATTCTATTTTGGACATTTATTGTTTTTTCTGATTCTTATAATAGTATAAGAAGCATTTGAGATATTTAAGCCTTTCTAATTGATTTTTGCTTTTCTAAATGCTTAATTCTGTCGCTTAATTTGCGATTTAAAACTAAAAATTCCGTAGTTCAATGCGCGTGCCAGACACGTCAAGGTATGCTAAGGGGTTAACGTAAAAGTTACATTTTATGTTATTTAAATCACTAAATATAACACTAAGAATTATGAAGTTAAAAACTTTTTGCAATTTTCCCCCTGATTCTAGAAAATGTGATTAAAATGAACCGAGTTATGAAACTTGAACATCTATTTTGGTTAATTTAAATTTGCACCATGAGGAAAGTAGGTCACATATTTGGTTTTTCTAAATCGGGGTTTCATCGTATTGCTGACAGAAACACATTCATTAACTGAAACACTATAAAATAACATTATATTCTCATAATATTCTATGAAATATCATCATAAATAATGTTTCTATCAAAGGAAATGCTTAGCTGTAAAGGTTTAGAAAATACTCATTAAGCCACCATAAGACTGGAAATCCTATATATTAAACATTACTCAGATATACCGGGTATCCAAAAAGTTCCCGTACTCCAAATTTAAAAAATCATTTTCCATGATTTTTTTTCAAGTATATTAAATGTTGCTATACGAGTAATGAAACCATGGACATGCTTGAAGCTTTTTTCGGTGATCGACTTATCTCAATAAATCTTTGACCTCCTCGATCCCCTGATCTGACCATCCCGGACTTTTTTCTGTGGGGATATTTAAAGGACAAAATTTATGAAGGTTATCCTCAAACAATAGACGGTTTGAAAATCGCAATTACCCAAACGATACAAGAAATCACTCCTAGCATGTTAAAACGCGTTTCAAAAAACATGCGCAAAAGAGTTCAGCTCTGTCTCCAAGAAACGGGTGAACATTTCGAACATTTATTATAAATATAAGTTCAGTATTTTTTCCTTAGTTATGTTAAAAGTGCTTTTTATCATTGGCATAAAAATAATTCTTTTTTAACCTATTGTTTTTGTAAAATAAATTCACAAAGCATCAGTACGGGAATTTTTTGGACACCCTGTATTATTTAACATTATCTTCAGATTATTAACTATTAACGAGCATGCAAGAGTAACTAATATAAGTGGGGACATCTGTTGCTCATTATAAACAAATGCTTTAAAAGGAATAATATTACTCCTTAAACAGTAAAAACAAAATATTAATTCGTTGTACTACATCTCTTATTATTTTTTGTTGCTGCTTAACAACATCCTTTTTCTTTATCTCCTATATCTTTACAATATCCTGATTTCTTATCTTCTGTTCCTCTAACCAAGCATGCATATTTAAAAACGATGGCCTGACTAAGGCGAAGGTATATGGGGCTGTTGTCCCGGGCCCCCACATCGTAGAGGCCCCAAAGGTGAATATAAAGTTTATTTTACGTTTTAGTTTTCTTCAAAAATGAAATTCGGTTCTTCATTACTAAAGTAGTGAAGCACAGAGGGCCCCCCCCTAAAGGAGTTTCTGCGCCGGGCCCCAGTTAAGCTAAGTCGAACCCTGCAAACGTTTATGAAATTACAGATTCAAATATGCATGAATTTTTAAATCGATAGTTTATTAATAATTCTTATATAGTTTGTATATTTTTCATACTTTTATATTTGATTGGGAAACTAATGTAAAATGACACAGAAATCGAAAAATATATAGGAGAAAACTCGGTATCAGTTCTCTGAACTCGATTGATATCTATTAATAATCTCGGCTCCCCGATTTATTTCCAATATGATGGTACTATGGTAATCTGATACAAAGAATGTTAATATGCACTGGCTTAATACATAACATATATGCAAATATAGTATAAAACTCATGTAGACATTGTACATATTTCATAAAACTGACATAAACTAAGAATATCAAATACTCGGTATCAGTTTTTTGAACTCTATTGATATCTATTAATAATCTCGGCTCCCCGATTTATTTCCAATATGATAATACTATGGTACTGAGGCAAAGTCTGTTAATCTGTACTGCCTTAAAATGGCGCTTTGTAACAGATATGCAAAAATAGTATTAAACTCATGTAGACATTGTACACATTTCACAAAACTGACATAGACTAAGAATATTAAATACTCGGTATCAGTTTTTTGAACTCGATTGATGTCTATTAATAATATCAGCTACCCGATTTATTTCCAATATGGTAATACTATGTTAATCTGATACAAAGTATTTGGGCGATACATTTAGTTTATCATTCCGTTTCGGCAAAGCCATAAGCATGTGATTTTTTCCGTCGATTTTAACTCCACCCGTTTTTGACCTTTATTCCATATAATGGAGTACATAATACTAAAGAATTCCCGTCTTTATCTAAACCATCAGCAAAAACTCTACTTTTCTCCTCTCATCTGGCTCTCAATTACTATTAAATGCGCCACTCGCTATCCCCACTCTACCACCTTAAAGCCAAAGCCATCGGTACATCATTATCAATAGTGTACATCGTTAAACCTCTTTTGAAGAAGTGAAATTCTATTTTGGAATCATATTTATATCAGAATCAACAAACAGTCTTGGCGAAAATGCAAAGTCCATATCTACCGACTACCTACTCAGTTTCATTCAGACGAGTAAAGAAGTGGGTTACTGATTGCATCAAGATCAAAAACATTAAGTAAAAGTGTCAGATGAAATAAAATATCAGCATTTGCTAATATTTGATACAGCAAACCCTAGTATATAAAAATTCTGTATTCTCATGTATGTATAAACTCGATAACTCTGAAATAAAACGAGATGAATGGATATACTCGTATAAAAATTCAATGTCTTGAAACCAAGTCGTAAATTTATATAAAATTTTGAATTTAATCAGTCAACAGGAAGATATTCAAAAATTATGCTTTTTTTTCTTTTAATTATAATACAAAAATTTTTGAATGTTCTCAAGATATATAAGAAAATACAGATTGTTTTACTATTTGTATCAGAATTAGTTACCAATATCATAAACATCAATTAAAAATATATGTGAATAGAATATTTATATAAATCATAATTCATAATCTAAAGAATATCTATGAAACACGAATTTTTTTTTCACTGCATGAATTTAATCTCCTCCCTTTTTAATATCGACATTCAATTCTTTGTATTTGTGAAAGTGAAGATTCAAAATTGTTAGTTCAAATAAAAAAAATATCGTATTAAAACATTTTAATTGTAGATTACTATTGCATCCTTTTTTCCTAAATATTAAAAATAAATTAAAATTCTAGATTCGGATTTATGTTAGATCTTCTATACTCGTATATCTCACTAGGTTTAAAATTAATTTAACTTTATTGATTTTGCAATAATATTAATAATATTTTTAGTCGCAACAGAATAAATCTATGTATCAAAGAATGCACAATTAGAGCGTTTTAAGTATTATAAGAAAACAATATAGTTTATAAAGTTTAAAACCACTAAGTAATAAATCCTAAGCTTCAAATTGCCAATTTAAACTAGGACTACTACAAAATCTTTTTTTAAAAATAAGTACATTTTGTTTTGCGTCTCTTTTTTCTAATTTTCAATGTTTTGAAAATATTTGCTAACATTTATTTTGCCTTAAAGTTGTCCCCAATCTTCTCAAAATGCGTTATTAAAGCAATGCATCAAAATTTATATTTTGTATACATTCTTTTGAATTTTCTAAAAAAAAATGAGGAAATTTTAAGTGTCTATAAATTTATTACTAACAGAAAGTAACAGATCCACTTATAAAAGCACAATATAACAATAAAGTACTTAAAAGAATAGCAAATGACTCTACCTTTTAAACTTTTTCATAAATAGACAAAAATACAAAAAAATGAAAATTCGTCAAAACTTCGACAGTTTCGGCAAAGCCTTTTAAAAGAACATTAAATCGAAATATATCTTTTGTATATAAATTAAAAGATTGTCTAAGATGAAAAAAATATGGAAAATAAATTTTTCTGCACATATCTTATAATCAATATCAACGACCAAAAATCATTCAATGCAGACTTGCTTATTGAAATTAAAGAAGCTCATCTGAATGGAATTATTATCTTTCTATCTTTTATTGTGAAAGAGTTAAGGAAAAATTGAAATTCCATCCTCCTCATCCTTCTTTTTTCCACTACCTTTCAAATGTATAGTCCATTTTTGTAATCCTTAGCTATTTTCAGTCTTCCTACAGCAAATCCCACATTGGTTAAAATCCCATTAAAATTATTTTAATTGCCGAATTCAAAAAGACAATATGAGAAAAATATTACAACCTTTTTACACCATGATTTATCAACAAAAATTTTCCGGAAATTGTCCCATGAAAATAATTTCCAGAAAGTAGTATTAACCACTAGACATACGAATTTATTTAACTTTCTAATTAAATAACTCATCCTATTTTGGTCATTTATTGTTCATTTGATTTTTTTAAAATAATATATGGAACATTTGGGATCCCAAATCGTTTCCTATTGATTCTTTCATATTTAAAAACTTAATTCTGTGACTTAATTGCAGACTTGAAAATAAAAATTCAGTAATTCGATGCGCGAGTCAGACCCGTCATTGTATGTGAAGTGGTTAATGTATTGTTATCCTTAATTTTTACTGATTTCAATATGTGGTTAGAAAGTGAAAAACTTGATGTTCAATCATATGATTATTCAATGCCTTATAAATTACTATCATCATTTTTTTTCTATCAAGTTATATAGTCATGCGGCTTCTAACAATACTAAATTGTTCGTTATCTCGCCCATCAGCGCTGCTATTAAAGCACTTGTAGTAATTAAAGTTTTATTATACAACTATCACGATATTATAAATTAATTCATTTCTAGTTAAAATTATAAGTGAAGTCTAAATTTTAAATACTTGCAGTAATTTTTAACCAAGAGTAATACAGAAAGAATTCCAGCCACATTACACAATTAATAAATAGTCAATCACTGATATTAATAAAACAAGAACTTGGTAATTTTGATCAATAAAGTTATAAAAATGATATATCTCTAGTGATCAAATATTCAAAATAAAAAAATATATAAGCTATGAATCTTTTAGGTTAAATGGCAAATATACTTGGAAATCAGAACTTGGTTTAATTTATAGAAAAGATTTAACAAGATACTTATTTGGTTAAAAAAAATTAAATCGACATGCTAAAATCACTTAATTTTGGGAAATGCATGCTCTTTTTACTATTGAAACCTAAAATATAGATTACTAGCAATGTTATCGACTTTTCTTCATAAAGAAGTCTTAAAATTTTTAAAATAACGGTCTTAAACTATCCTAATTGATCCTAAGCTAGGAAAAGCTTAATAAAATAAACATTGTGATGCTGCTGATGCATAAGTTTTTCTAAATTTCAAAATTTATAAAATATACTCAGAAATCAAAAAGAGTATGTATTCCTTAGCTGTCGATTAAATGGCTATACTTCGATTACTCTTTTTTAGTGTGATCATAAAAATATACAAATTTCCGGAAAACATTTCTCATTCTCATGTATATACAATTATTTTGTTAATTTACATGTTTAATTAACATTTTAAAAGAGTAAATTTTGGAATCTTATGACATTTCTCAGAATCCTCTTGTAAATGTGGGAAATAGAGTTCAAGTATGCCTATAAATGATTATTAAACAGTTTAGTATCAGTATTAATAACATGAAACAGCATATCTTTCAGCAATAATAATAATAATTCAAAAATGCATTGAACCTTGTATGCTGAAATTTCTTCTTTCTTTGCTGAAGACGTTGTAGTAGTTTCTATGCAAGAAGATATCTGAATTAAAAAAAATTACAACTTTAAACTAAAACGTTTAATTTACGATTTTTTAAATGTTGAATGATTTTTCTCAAAAGTCTTGCGCTTATTAATTAAATTTTTACTAAAAATATTCTATTTAGAAAAAGTCTTTCTTATTTTAAACTTTATCTTAACTCCCCTCTTTAAATTTTCTAAATTGCCTACAAATATACAAAATAATTTATAATGATAGATATTTTATATGCAATTATACATTTCTCATTAAGAAATCGTAACTGGACAAAACATCATTAAAAAAGAAATTTTATTTCCAAACAAACTATTCATTTATACTATTTATCCTCTTACTATCAGAATAAACTGACGCATTTACATAAACATTACTGATCATATAGTTAAAATAGTTCCTTACAAAAAATTCCAAAAAAACAACATACTTTTTCACAAACTAATATTCCATGCAAAACATACTTAACTCCAAAGCCTTAAAAATTCTTCGAATTCCATAGAGCTTTTTTATCGCTGGTTATAAAGATATTTTAACTCAACATGCGAATTCTTTTCGTAAATTCCACGTTGTTTAGTGTATGCATATTCTTTTTCCTTTTTTTAATACCATGCATATACTCAACAGCCTATATTTGTGCATTCCATGATGTCTGGAAACGGAGCAGCAATACAAACAAAATATTATCTACCAATCTTTCCGAAGTGCCAAAAAGGTGATACAACGAGCATGAATGTAAACACAACAATAATACTCTTTTCGTGCCGACTTTATCCTAGAAAAGGATTACCACTCGAACGTTTTCCCGTTGAAGGAAAGAAAAATATAATACCTTTTTTATATTCAAAATTACGTCCACTCCATGCCTCCAAACTCATCGTGATTTTCAACAGTCGAAAAACATTCCCTTTTGTCAACTGGTCTTCAGGCGTTTTTTAGCCTTTTTTTTTTCTTCTATAGAACAAAGACGATATCGCCCTGGTCTTAAGCCTGTTAGGGCGCCCTGGTATATCCGGACTTGTTAGAAGACGCGTGCGGGTAAATATCCGTCCAAATCCGGCCGCTGTCGAAGTAATGCAGAAAAGACCGAATAACAGCTCCAAAATGTTTGACTACATCTTTTCTATCGTTTTGTCGTTTTTATTCGCACCCTTTTACGGTATTATAACTCCTTCTCTCTCTCCACCCCTCCCAAGTATATGTGTCTTTTTCGAACATTTTTTCTTCTTATTTTTTGCGTGTTTGTTGTTTTCGCATTCGGAATTCATCTTTTCCTGTAAAGTCGGCTTATCCGCCTTTCATCGGAATAAAATTGAAAGGGGTTTAAAGACCTCTCGCGACAGGTGGTGGGGGAGTGTTGGGGGATGGTGCCTCCCTCCTCGTAATTCGACAAATGGAGCAGTTACATCGTCCAAAAGACGTCCCCGTCTTGCTCCGAGGGCACGATTTGATTCTTAGCTCTTGTTAAAGAAGGAACGTTCGGAGCAACCCTCTTTACCAGACTAGTGCCGTTTTATGGAATAAAGTGGATGTAATAAATATATCTTTGAAATTTACGAGGGGAATAGCGTATGAATGTTGGTTTGACATTTTCCGTGTTTCGGCGAAATATTTTTCTAAAATTAGAATTCTATGGCATCGATTATTTGAATATAAATTTCCAAAAGT
>JAOUZG010016644.1:6534189-6545389 GCA_026289955.1 Argiope argentata | reverse complement strand
GCATCGATTATTTGAATATAAATTTCCAAAAGTATGGATGTAATAAATATATCTTTGAAATTTACGAGGAGAATAGCGTATGAATGTTGGCTTGACATTTTCCATGTTTCAGCGAAATATTTTCTGAAATTAGAATTCTATAGCGTCGTATATTTGAATATAAATATCCAAAGGTTTTTTTATTGAAAAATATATGTAATAAACTTAAGAATTTCTAGAAAAATTAACTTATGACCACCGATTATTTATTTATTTTTTCATTTGATAGAGAAACATTTTTTAATTTAAGTGCTAATAGTTTCAATTATTCGATTTTCTGTTTTCCAATACTCTGTGCTAGTCACTTTCGTTTTATTGAAAAGTAAATCCAAATCTGATTACTAAGCTCTTTTGCTTTTTAAAATAATTACCATACTGAAAAACCCATCACCTCCGAATCACTAAATTGTAAACAGTTTCTTTATTTTAAATCTTAATAAAATAATCGATCATTAGCTAAATCCAGAGAGCTTGACATTTGTAATTGTTATATTTTGAAAATAATCACTTTTTATGAACTTTAAAAATGATGGTATCCTTTAAGTGAACACTAGTACTAGGGAAGGAATTTTAATTCTACCATAATATTTCGTTGGTTTTCTTTCCAAAATATTTATCGGTTAAATTAGAATTATTCGACTACGTTAATCAAATCTTTTTCGTAAACCTCAAACAGTCACATATCCCCGTTTCCTTTTTTAACTCCGCATTAAGGTTTGATTTTGGCATACTTGCCTTAAACGTATCAAATGTTAATATATTTTTCCAAATGAATTTGTTCTCTTTGACAGAGGATGATTTTTCTTTATCGATTGTTTGTTCAAATTTCATCGTGCCAGCGTCCTGGCATTGGGGTAACGCGCCTTCACCGTGATATGGACGTCCCAGGTTCGAGTCCTGGTTCTGGCATGGTAGTTCTTCTATGTTCTATCTGTAAGTTGTGGGAACGTGCCCCCCTTTAAAAAGGGGCTGTGCAAGCAAATGTGATGAGTGAGTAGCAAAAGTCGTACTCTTGGCCCTAGCTGGCACTACTACAAAACAAGAGACCCTGATTAGGCTTAAATCGTTGACTACCGCTCCGAACTTGTCCATGCCAAGTGCCATAAGAAGCAACAATAACACATTTCATCGTATTTCTCTATGAATGGCATATTATGTGTTATTATCAAGGCTGTTATGTTCCAATGAAATCGTAAACACTGCAAAATGTGTCATATTTTTTGAATGTCATTGAACTAATTCTTTACTTTTCGAACCAAAAATGGAATGTTACACTTAACGACCATACTAATGTGATATCAGTATTAGATAAATTATCAGATCAAATATAATGTGATATCAGATAAACTATCAGAAATATTTCAAATTTGTCATTTAATCTGTAACTAATGTGGTCTTCTATAGTAGATATAAAATATATAAAAGATATGAATAAAAAATTACAAACATTTCTACGGCTTCGATAAACATCTGCAACAAGCAAAAATTTATTTCATTTCATCATCTGAAAATTGATTTGGTTTTATTAAGATACGAGGTTTAACTTGAGCTTTGTTTCAGCTTTAATAATTATTTCCATTTGGTTTCAGCAATATTATTCTCCATTGATTTTAATTCCCAGGTTTAATGTTAATTCCAATAATATTACAGTCCAAAAAATGGCGAATGTAATTGAAGGAACAATATCATTAAAATTGGTTTGAGAGCAGTAGTTCTTGTAGAAAAAACATTTGAAATGTTAAGAAAGGATTTTGAAGATAACCGCTTATTAAAGATAAGAGATGGGAGGAATAAAAAGATTAGAGACGGAGAAACTGCCATAGACGAATCACCCATTGGAAGACCATTTTAGTCTTATCATCAATAGGTCAATCATAAGATAAAATGGCGTTTTTGTAATCGACATTAGGTTTAGAAGCATTGTGGAATATATGCCCGTAAGGAAAACGTGAGTAGGCACAAAAAATTGAAAGGAATAAATAATGGAATTTGCAAAACAATAATGTCTTATTACCATTATCATTGGAGAATTTTTGACAAAAAAAACATTAATCATGCGACTTCATAGATTCCGTACTCATATCATTTGGCACAGTGTGATTTTCTTTTTCGATCGTTGAAATAGACCCTTCTTAGGCACTGTTTTCAGTTTTTAAATTACATAAAATAGAATTCATTGTGGAATCTGAAAAAATTTCACACAAACCACTTTGTGGCATACTTTGATGACCTGAAAACTTTTGGCAGAAGTGCCTTGCAATCAAAGGAAATTGATTGAAGGGGATGCAATAAATTGATAACTTTTGTTTTGTGCTATATTTCCAGGTATCTTTTGATACAGTAGTATTTCAATTTTATATTGTTCTTTTATTCAGTTTGCCAGTCATATTGAGATGAACTGTTACAGTAAAATGCAGAAAACTGTCACTTATATCTTAGTATAAACTAATTTAAAAGGCACAAATCTGAAGACCGTATTGATATTAAATTCCCTTCAAGATTTTAAAAGGAATCCTAATGCTAAAAATAAAAAATAAAATCCCTGACTAAAAATTAAAATTCTAAGTAAAATGCTTCTCTTTTATAGTTGAAAGAAATCGTCAAAAATTTAGGATAAGTACCAATATAATAACTAAGGCAATGACTAATGATTTCATAATGCCGACAGAATTGTCGAACAGGAATACGCGAATCTGAATTTTAGTGTCCATTCAAAAATCCTTACATGAAAAAAAAAATTAAATGCATTCAGTTTATTGATACCCAAATATTCTTAATTTTAAAAAAAAGTGAAATATAAATTAACCACTTCGCATACAAAGACGTGTCTGACACGCGCATGGAATTACTGAATTTTTATTTTCAAGTCTGCAACTAAGCCACAGAATTACGTATTTAAATACGAAAAAATCAATATGAAACGATTTGGTATCCCAAATGCTCCTTATATCATTTTGAAAATATCAAATTAACAATAAATTACCAAAATAGGATGAGTTATCTAATTAGAAAGTTAAATAAATTCGTATGTCAAGTGGTTAATAACTGACAAGCAGCATCTTAAGGTGCTTAGACTCATGACAATTATTTTGAGGTAAAAACTTATTAGTCACATGCACTTCTCAAAACAATTAAAGGATATTGAATTATGGCTTGATCTTGCGCTTGGAGAATCGTTTTAATGATTGATATATTATTGACAGACGTAGTAGGCTATATGAGTTAAAATAAAACGACATTTGTTTAGCCGAAAAAAATGTGTTTTATTGAACATTTGGGTTCAATAAAACACGCCACGTTTGAACACCTTTGAAGCATTGAGTCAATGAGGCTATTAATAAGGGACTCTGGCTCAGTCCTCCTGAAGAACTCTTTCCAGTTCTTGGAAAGTTATGGAGGTGGTCGGCGTCTAGAAATTCGTCTGCCTAGAATGTCCCAAACATGTTCGATTGGGTTTATGTACGAAGAACATGTTGGCGACTCCATTCGTATAATTAATTCATCCAAAATGAAATCACTCAACAGGTTAGCACGATGTGATCAGCAATATTCGTCCATTAACATGAAAACCCCCGAAACTACTGCAGCCTAAGGGCCAACAATAGGTCCCAGGATTTCATCTCTATATCGGCGACCGCTCAGACTCCATTTCGAATGATATGGAGATCGGCGCGCCCACCACAAACGCGGGATTGTTTCTAGTACTCCGTCCCCTCCAAATGAAAATCAAAACAGCGTTCTTACAAAATGTCAATTATTCTTTTCCGCTTTGTCTTACATTAAGTTGAAAGCCAAATCGAATTCGCTACCGCTAAAGCGTTGTCTTCGACGCCAATCTGAAAATTTGCATACTATAAAGTTTGAAAATAAGAAACATTTGCATTTGTGACTCTATTCTTCCATTTTATGTTTTAAAAAATGCTTACACCATTATTCTACAAATGATTTACAGTAACTTTTAATTGTTTTGAGCAGTGCATTACGAAGGAAATTATCTCCTTAAAATTAATAAAAAAAGCGTTTTCAATCAAAAGATGATCTCATTGTATAAAGTATTAAAAAATTCGTTCCTATGTTTTACGAACTTTTTTTTATAATAAAATGATTATAATTATCTTTGAAATTCAATACAAACATTAATTTAAATTAAAGATAATTAGAAACAATTATATTTAATGGACTTATAAAATAATTATAGACTATTTTAGGACAGCTATTTATAATTGTCACTTGCATTTGTGACTCTCTTCTTCCATTTTATGTTTAAAAAAATGCTAGCACCCTTATTTTACACACGATTTACAATAACTTTGAATTGTTTTGAGCAGTGCATTACGCAGAAAATTATCTCCTTAAAACTAATAAATAAAAGCGTTTTCCAATCAAAAGATGATCTCATTGTATAAAGTATTAAAAAGTCCTATGTTTTACAAACTTTTTTTAATAATAAGTTGACTATAATTATCTTTGAAATTCAATACAATTATTAATTTAAATTAAAGATAATTAGAAACCATTATATTTTATGGACTTATAAAATAGATATGGACTAATTTAGGCCAGCTATTTATAATTGTAACTTATTAAAAAATCTCACAAAAAATATCGTTAAATAGAACAATTTTTTACTTTTTTTTCTTCAAGTTAAAACTCAGCATATGAAATCTTTAATACAAATAGGAACGATCATTAAAACACACAGATAAAAGCAATTCAATTGATTTTGTGACTCTTTTATCAGCATTTCCGTTATCAAACCAGACATAAAAGGCCAGTAGAAAAAAAAAGTAAAACCAGTGCACACCCACACACAAAAGAAAAAAAAAAGTGCTCTGTCCTGGCCACTAATTTTCCCCATGCCAGAAGAATTCGGTACTCATTAGCGGCAATGACCAAAAGCACGTCGACTTTATCTGGTTCCTCGGGACTCGTTTCGTGCCTAATCGCTTCAATCGGCAACAGAAGAGAGCCGGCCCCCGTTGCCTATTCTTTGGCGACTCTTTTCCGGAGTGCGTCCGAAATCTGTCGCTTGGCGAGGAGGTGGGGAACGGGTGAAAAACGAGTCCATTTAAAGCTTAAATCCCCTCCATGAAGGGCACAGGTGTCATTTAGTGTGGTAAAAAGAGATTTTGTTTGGTTTTGTTTGAAATGTTTACGAACAATTGATGAAGGGATTAGTGTTTTGTGGCAACAAACGGAGAGCAAATGGAGTGCAAGCAATCATTGCCAATAATCAGGAAAGAGTCAACGAGATTTTCCAGAAAGTTTTTCTGACACTGTTTTTTTTTGTTTATCGGTTTTAAAAAGAGGCAATAAATGATTCCATTCTTTCCTCATAACAAATATTTCCTCAGTTTATATGATTTGCCAAATTGCCTTGGAAGATAATTGATGTTTTAGATGAGAGAATGAAATTGATGGATATTGAGGATGGATATTGACGAAAATAATAACAGCATAATATTTTCTATTATTATGATAGAAATAGAAAATGATTAAAAGATGAAGGATGAAGATGTTAGTGTTTTGAAGCAACAAACGGAGAGCAAATGGAGTGCAAGCAATCATTGCTAATAATCAGGAAAGAGTCAACGAGATTTCCCCCCCCCCCAAAAAAAAAATGTTTGACACTGTTTATCTATAATTTTTTTTTTAAAAAAAAGGCATTAAATAATTAAAAAATACATTTCCTTCTCTCTTTATAGCAAATATTTTCTCAGATATATAATTCGCCAAACTGCTTTTGCAGATAGATGATGTTTTAAATGCAAGAACAAAAGTGATGAATATTGAGGAGAAAGATGATTAAAAAAAATAAGAGGAAAATAATTACAGCATAATATTTTCTATTATTATGATATTTGTTATTATTGTTGTTTCTTATGGCACTTGCCTTGGACAAGTTCGCTGAGGTAGTCAGCGATTTAAAGAAATCAGCGTCTCTTGTTTTGTAGTAGGGCCAAGGGTACGACTTTTGCTACCAACTCGTCACATTCACTTGCAACAACCCCATCTTACAAGGAAGCACATTCACTCACCTTACAGATAGAACACAGAAGAACAACCATGCCGGAACTGGAACTCGAACCCGGGACGCCCAAATCACGAAGAAATGCCGGCATTATGGCTTTTTCCTGTCAGCAAAATCAAAATGTTATCTTTGATTTTGTGCTCAGTTCTTGATATTCTACAGTTTCAAAATGTTCTGCATTTAGTTTATTCTCTCTTAAAAACTCTGTCATGAATTAAATTTTAATTCTCTACTATTATAATATCTGATAATGTGACCGAGATCAATTGATCTGAAGATTAAAAGTAGAAATCGACTAAAATAAAACAAAAATCTACTGCTTAATATAATAAGTTTCTGAAAAACTGCTTTTATTTAAATTTTATGATATTATGGTATCCCAAAGGAAGGACCTATACAAATCTGTCATTTATATAAAATTCAAAATAGACATTTTTCTTTACAAAAAAATTATTATTCAATAAGGTTTTTAATAAAGATATACAGAATAAAAAAAATAGATATATTACCATGATTTTTTAATAAGGCGTGTATCTTTTCATTTCTGCGACTATTATTTATATAATAATTTATAAAGTTGACAAGCACAAGTACAAATAGAAAAAAAATGGGAATTGAAAATCTAGAACACAATAAAACCAAATTATTGAATTATATTATGATAGTTACTTAAGAATTTTCTTCACGGTTGAAATAATTGTGGGATCAAGGAATTATTGCTAATGGTAGGGCATAGATCTACTGGATCAGCTATATTTTGATCCATGAACACTTTCGTATTTTAACCTCAATTGCCTCCTCAATATTATGGAGACGGACGGTAATTCAGATTACCTTGAGAACAGGACAGAAAGGACTGATATGCTATTATATTTTCTATTCATACATCATAAGCATTGACTAATCTTATTTAGTAAGTCATGTCATCTGCTCTGAAAGATAAATACGAAAACTCAGATGTCATTGATGATCAGCATCATCACTGTGAATATTTTGATTATAATGCAATGTCTGAAATAGTATCAACACGATACAATTTCAAAATTGGAGTATTACATTGTAGAAAGTAAATTATAAATTAGTCATTATAATTCATAGACTGACACATAATGATTGGTTTTTCAATGGTTGCAATATTCAAAATTTGGGTATCAATAACTAACAGTTTCTTAAAATATATTTTTTGATTCAAAGGAGAATCAAACGCATAAATTTCAGGAATCATTCCTACAAAAGGTTTTTGGAAACGTTTCTAACCTCAATAAAGAAAGATAACAGAAAATGGAATTTTATGGGTGACCAAATATAGCGCTAATTGATATCTCCTTCATGCAGGCTAGTACATCATAAAAATATCGGAAATTATTTCTCTTTCCCCATCTTCCTGCATATTATCAAAATGTACTTAAATTACCCAGTAGAAAATGTTTCCTCTTGCTCTGTCACATCATCATACCAGAGAAGACAAGCATACTTCATCCCAATGGGGATTGTAAGAGACCGCAGGTCCAATGCCAATTAACTTGAGTCACTTTTCCATTTTCGGTTTGTTTAATAATTATTTATCAATTTTAATTTGTTTAATAATTCGGTTTGTTTTAATAATTATCTCTTCATTTGCCAGTTAAAAGTCATTTCAGTTTGTTTTCTGTTTATACAGATGGAATTTTATGTTTTGGATTTTCCATTCTTATTCTAATAGACTAGAGCTTTCAAATTGTATAAACTATGTATTTCTCGATAGCAAGATTCTTTTTAATACTTTCAGAATTTAATTATTAGTTTGTGATTAAATTATATAAAAGAAACATTATTATTAGCAATACATTTCTAAAACAGTTGATTATAAAACAACTATTATAACCATGAATTATAAATTAAAGGCTGAAAAGTAGGAATTAATTAAAATAGATAAAAAAATATCCCTCTGGTAAATTGATGAAAGTTCATTTTTAGAAAGAGTAATAGTTGAATTTTTCTTTTCTGTTTTTAGAATTTTAGATTTCTATTTTAATTTTATTCTAATTTATTTATTAAAATTTGCTTCTATGATTTTAAGTAATTTAGAATTATGCAGTATATAAATTCTGGTCAAAAGATCAGAGATACGAAGTTTTTAAAAAGGAATAATAAGAAAAAAAGTTGAATTTTTCACACAAACCTCTCATGATAATAATAAACCAACTAAGTGTCATAAGCTTAGATTAAAAAGTAGAAAAGTTTTAAGAATTGAAAATCATTATTTAAGCTTTCACTTCTAAATATTTGCAGTCATTTAGAAATTTAAATATAAATTTTTTTCTGATAAGGTACCAATAGTTCATCTAATCTGAATATTCTCTCTACATTTTAATTGTAAGGAAGTTTATCAAAATGCCATTGCATTAAATGGCTCGTATACGAATTCCACTGAGTTTCCAATGTTCTACAGCTTATAATTTGTTCAAATTCAGTCGGAATTATTCTAGTAATTGTGTATAATGGTCTAGGGATCATAATAAAATCAGGTAAGCAAAAAATTTCTATAAATCATGTCATGAAAACCATTGTAATGGATAACAAATTTACATAAAAAGATTTTCATTAATGTTAGGATGAACTTTCCAGTCTTGAGTTCAAACTTTTATTATTTGTTAATTTTTTATTAATAATTTATCATAATTAATAACTTACAGATTTTTTTCTCTGACATTCTTTAAAATTACTTTAGTGTTTATATTTAACTGCGAATGATTTTTTTATCTATTGTCGAATCAAATCAAAGTATAAATAAGGTAATATTTTCAGATAATATATCAATAACTTTTGTTTTACTTCAAACAAATTAGTTTTATATATAATATAACATTTTTATACCTCAGACAAGCATAGAAGGGTAATATAAGTGAATGAAAAATGTTGAATAGGGAATATTAAACATAAATGAATGAGGATGATGATTATACGTCATGATGAACAGAAAATAAATTTTTCTTAATTTACGAGATTGAATAATGTAATAATAACGGGGAATTTTAATAATTTCTAAAACTATTTTAATGTAATTAATTAGATATTTCACTTCAAAATTTCTATACAAATGTCATACAAACTAAAAATTACGTTTGCTTCATTTATTTCTATTTCCTCATTTTTTTTCTTTAGCAAAATATAGAAATTATTTTCCGATTTAATCTAATACAGTAAATAATAATTAATTTCACATATGTTGTATACATAAAAGCAATCCTTTTATGTAAACTAATTTTTTAATTACATTTTGATCACAAATTAATATGTAAAATTTATAAAACGCAGTTGATATCAACTTAATAGATCTATTAATTCTTTAAAGTTTCGCGTTTTCAAATAAAGGAATGAATTTATGTGACGTTACAATCACCTGACAAATTAATGAAAAGAAATTATTTCGTAAATAATTGTTCGGTAAATGAGAAAAAAGTTTGGTGTTTACGATATTAAAATTTTAATCACTGAATTATTTGATCTAAAACATAGAGATTCAACTTTTACAGAACATTTTTTTAAATGAATGTTTTTTTCTTAAAAATATTTATTATTGTCTGCATCTTCTATTTGATTGGCAATTTTTGTAATTATTTCTCTCTAAAAAATCTCTTATTTCTCTATAAAAATCGTTTGGATGTAGACGGTTTCAGTCTTGAGTTTGTATCAAAATTAAGTTACAATTCTATTTTTGCAAAATCGCTTGACAATAAATTTTTTGAGAAACAGTTTTGTATTTGCAGAAATTAAGTAAATTTTTATTTATTTAAATATATTTATATAATATTTATTAAATATTATTAAATATAAAAGTTTTTAATTAAAAAAGGATTTTTTTCGAAATATTTTTTATGCAATTTCTTTATATGCGATTAGGAAAAGTTTTGGGAACAATTTTATTACAATATCCATTTGCTGTTATAAAAATTAAAAATTATCTCACGAAATCCTACATTCGGCACCTTTTTATTGGAATATTAGATTGGGATTAAAAATTAAAGGAAGATGTAATTAGGGAATAACAAATTGTGTTATACTTTATTGGCATATCAGTTTATCACTAAAAGTAAAAAAAAAAAATTCAATTGAAAACGAATATTCGATATACTTTTATTTTAAGATTAGTTTGTTAAAATAAAATAAAATAAGCTGCGATTGTAAAATTACAGATTCGGTTTCTATTTACTAGGTTATTACTTTTAATTTATTTTTAAGCATTTAAAATACTCTAATGGAATGACACATTCACTATCTTTTTTGTGTTTTTTTATTGGTAATGATATCTTAGAGTAGGTACAATGGCTTTTCATCTTTGTTGAAAAAGTAATTTCATACTGTGATTATTATTTTGGAACTATTTTAGATAGAAAGGCTCTTCTCCTATTCTAAATATAAAATCAACCTTTCAGCTTTCTTTCTTTTTTTGTGTGCTCATAATTTGATTTTATATTACTTTATTCACCTATAACACTTTTGTTTTTAACTAAATCTAATACTTGTGCGTTTAATTCAAATCAATTGTCAAAAAGCGGAAAAATTGCTGTTTTATTTCTGCATTTTTTTATAGATTAGGTTTTAAAAAAGTTGATATATTAAGCTAAATATCCCTTTCTTCTTTTTTTAAAATGTAATTATAGAAAGTATACATTGCGCATTGCATATTGAAAATATACCCTTAGAGAAAGTATACATTGACTTAACTTCAAAAGGCGATGTATATATTGCAATAGGGAAAATGCATGATACCACAGAGTTAATTTAGATGCAAATTTCTGTTGGTGTAGGATATGATTGCGAGGGCACGTGTTTTCATTAAATTTATTAATAAATCATTTTTTAAATCCTTTATTGATACATGGAGAACGTTGCAGATCATTTTGGAAATAGAAATATTTAAAAATTTGTATTGGGCGAAAAATCTTTTTTATCATTCAGTTAATAGCTTACTACATGTACCCATATAGCGTTAAGCAAAATATTCACATCAGATTGTATTTAGACAGCTCTGTATTAAATTTAAGTAATGCCTATTTTCTCACGTCTTCATGTGCGTTTCTTACTTAATTTATAGAATATTTAAAACTGAAAAATGCTAATTTTCTACTTTTACAAAAGCTGAAAAAT
>JAOUZG010016644.1:6485988-6497315 GCA_026289955.1 Argiope argentata | reverse complement strand
GGTTTACAAAAAAAATTATTATTAGAAAAGAGTCAGATATAATGTTACATTATTCAGACTTCCATTGGCAGATAATATGTAAATTCGTAAATCGAAATGAAAGAGTTACGAAATATTCAAAGTTTAGACCGCAATTAGTAGGTTTACAAAAAAAAATTAGTAGTAATAAAGAGTGAGTTATAATGTTACATTATTCAGACTTCTATTGACATATAATGTGTAAATTCGTAAATCGAAATGAAAGAGTAAAGAAATATTCAACGTTTAGATCGTAATTGATAGATTTACATAAAAAAAATTATTCTTAGTAAAGAGTGAGATGTAAGGTTACATTATTCAGGCTTCTATTGACAGACGATGTGTAAATTCGTAAATCAAAATTAAAGAGTAACGAAATATTCAACGTTTAGATCGTAATTGCATAAAAATCGTAATTTACATTTAAAAAAATTATTCTTAGTAAAGAGTGAGATATAATATTACATTATTCAGACTTCCGTTGACAGATGATGTGTAAATTCGTAATTCAAAATGGATGGAGTAGCGAAATATTCAGGGTTTAGACCATAATTGATAGGTTAACAAAAAAAATTAATTCTTAGTAAAGAGTGAGTTTTAATATTACATTATTCAGATGTTTTACCTCTATATTCAACTTTTTGATTATTATTTATGTGATCTTTCATTGATAGATGATGAGTAAATTCGTAATTCGAAATGAAAGAGTAGCGAAAGTTTCGACGTTTAGACAGTAATTGATAGGTTAACAAAAAAAATTCTTAGTAAAGAATAAGATTACATTATTCAGACTTCCATCGACAGATGATGAGTAAATTCGTAAATCTAAATGAAAGAGTAACGAAATACTCAACGTTTAGACCGTAATTGATAGGTTTGCAAAAAAATATTAATTCTTAGTAAAGAGTAAGACTAAGATTATTCAGATTTTTTACTTCTATATTCAACATTTTATTATTAATTATGTGATCTTCCTTTGACAGATAATGTGAAAATTCGTAAATCGAAATGAAAGAGTAACGAAGTATTCAACACTTAGACCGTAATTGATAGGTTTACAAAAAAGAAAAAAAAATTCTTAGTAAAGAGTGAGATTTAATATTATATAATTCAAATGTTTTATTTCTATATTCAGCTTTTTGATTATTATTTCTGTGATCTTCCATTGACAGTTGATGTGTAAATTCGTAAATTTAAATGAAACAGTAACGAACTATTCAGCGTTTAGACTGTAATTGATAGGTTAAAAAAAATCTTTCTGAAGAATGAAACTTAAAGCAACGTTATTCAGATATTTTTTTCTTTTATATTCAGCTTTTAATTATTTGTTTCCGTGTTCGGCCATTGGCAAGGAATAAAAAAAATTCGTAATACAAATTGGAGGAATAATGAAAAATATAAAAAATTTGATCGTAGATAAGAGGTTTAAAAATAAATTTAGACAATAAAGGAAATTAGATTTTTTTATAATTTGTATAGCTTTTTTTTATATTCGGCTTTTATGCATTTTCTTCCAGTTCTATATCAATCAGAAAATGAATGTTTTGTACCCCATCATATTTCGAAAGAATGAATTTTCTCTCACAGATAAAATCATTAGTTAAAAGCTAAGTTTTGATTGCAATTTTTGAATAATAAATGATTTGATATCTTCTTGCCCAATAATTCATTTTTTGGTTAAATTTTGCAGTTATCATATAAAACATGAGAAGTCGTATTACAAATTGATTGTGTAATGAGATGCTGAAGGTTTAAATCCAAACTGAATGGTTTAACTGTTGTATTATTCTCATTTTTTGCATGCATTAAGTTTCTATATGATCAATTTTGTTACCTAATTTCAAAGATTCACTCCTTTAACTTTATTTATTTCTTTGTCTTTAAGGCATTTCTTTTAAAGAAAGTTTTTCGTTCAAGTTGGTATTTTAAGTCACATCACATCTCTCTTTTGATTTATATAAGTAATTATATTGTTGACGCTTTTAGATAATATTCATTTGAACACAAAAGTGGGAAAATATTTGTTCCTCCACGTTTCAACTTAGTAGGTATGAAATTAATAAATAAATTATGATATCATTAGATTGTTGTAATAAATTTTGGTTTCCTAAACTGATATAACTGATAAGGGAGAGAATCTTTACAAACCCTTTGTACACCTTCACGTGTCGCACACGAGCATCAAATTACGAAATTTTTAGTTTTAAATCTTAAATTAAGGTGACTTTCAAAAGATTTTTTTGTAATTTTCATTTTAGCAATTTGAAATTTTACAGACATTAAGAGTAGCGCAATAGGAGATGACACACATAATTTTAAAGCATTATATTCATTAATTTATGAGTTCGGGGGGGGGGGGGTAATATAATATAATATTAGCGATAAATAATATTAAGGGAAAATCTCCATGCTTTCCATATTTGTTTGAAAGAATTCCAACTTTTATTATTATTTACTTTACTTCCTTTTGGAACAAAAGTTGGTATTAATCTTGAAGTTTGAGTACGAAATAACAAAATAAACCAATGTAATAACTCAAAATTACTTAAACTTTAAAAAAATCTAGTTTTAAGTTATTATTGATTAATTTCTTTATTTTATACTCAAACTTCAAGTTTAATCTCAACTTTTGATTCAAAAGGATTAGAATAAGTAATAATAAAAATTGGAGGGCTTTCGAACAAATTTGGAGCGCATGGAACATTTTTCATTAACGTTATTTATCGATAATATTATATTATATTAACCCCGCAAACTCATAAATAAATTAACATAATACTTTACAATTCTGTGAATCGTCCTCCATAGTGTTACTCTTAATGCCGGAAAAATTTCAAATTGCTAAGGTGAAAATTGCAAAAAGTTATTTTAAAGGTCCCTGGTGACCTTAAGCGACAGAATTAAGATTTTTGGATAGGCAAGAATTAATTAGAAAAACTTAAATATCTCAAATGCTTCTAACATTGTTATACTAGAATAGGGGGAAAAACAATAAATGTCCAAAGCAGGACATGTTATCTAATAGGAAGTTAAATTAAATTCGTATGCCAAGGGAATAAGAAGTTAAGGTCAAGATTCCAACATATTTTATTTTCAAGTTAGTACAAGAGAGCTACTCACATCCCGTAAGTAAGTTCAGGATGTAAGTAAAAAATACTGACATCTTGCATAAAAACGTTTATTGCACTGAATTCTGCTCATCCCTTTTTAAAGTTCTGGAACAGGTTTTAACTCTCACGTATAGATTATGTCACATCTAATTATCTTTTGATTTTATATTGATTTAAGTATTTATGAGAAAGTATTAGTCGAAGACACTTAACTTGATCCATGTGAGCGGGCTGAGTTTGATTGATTATCCTTTATCCTCATATCAACTTTGGATTGTTTGAGCTTCTTCTAATAACTGTGCTGCTATTAATAAAAGTAAATATTTGAAATGAAACCTCTTCAAGTTATAAGATTTTTGAAAGAAATTCCTCCGTTGTATTGAAAAGAGGAGACTGATAGAATTACATTAAAGAAAAATTTACTTTTAAAATCTTCATAAGGAGCAGTTAATACTCCAGATTTTTTACCTATTGATATGTATGAGTCAAAATTTAATATGATGTAACTTTAACTATTTGGAAACACCTGCATTTAAAACTAATGAACAAAATGAAATTGAATTTTTTATGTAGTTTGTAGAAACAACGAGGAGATTAATATCACAAAATTAAAAAGGAAAAATGTCCAAAATATCATCAATGTATTGAAAATGGTGTGGATGGGCCGGTACCCTAATACTGATCAATTAAAAATTATTCCAAAAAAGTCCAATGGTGTTTATTATTTGTTTTTGTATTACGTTATGAATTCATCACTCGAACACCTGTAAAATTTTACACAGTCCATTTTTCATGCAATTAATAGTCCATGTTTGTTCCAGAAGCACAGAAATTTTTCCAAGCATGTGCATTTTGTTTGTTTGTTTAAGAATGTATCTTCCCATGCCTCCTCCTTTTTGTGTATGAGACTTGGTTTTATTCTGTTCATTAGTTTTAGATTCAAATTTCTCCAAAATGGAGAAAACTATTTTATAGTCACGCTGTATATTCATTTGCGCATAGCAGGTCAAGGAGTCACGAAATTATTTATAGCACAAAGCCAGTTTTTCATAAAGCCATCCATCTACCATTTAAATTTTATTTTACGATAATAGTTATTTTGTTTATTTTGCTTTTTATGATAAACATTTTTTCAGTTACATGTTGTTACTTATGACACTTGCCATTGACCAAACCCCTGCTGATACAGCAGCAGATTTAAACCGAAAGGTGTGTGTGTGTGTGTGTGTGTGTGTGTGTGTGTGTGTGTGTGTGTGTGTGTGTGTGTGTGTGTGTGTGTGTGTGTGTGTGTGTGTGTGTGTGTGTGTGTGTGTGTGTGTGTGTGTGTTGAAGTAACGCCAATTAGGGCCAAGAATACGACTTAGCTACACTCTCACCACATTTGCTTTCACAACCCCTTTTTACAGGAGGGCACAGTCACACATCTCACAGATAGCTCACAGAAGAACAAACATACCCGAACCGCGATTCGAACCCGGGACTCCGAGAACAGGAAAAGGAAGACGCGCTACATCTGTGCCAGAAAGTCGGCTCAGTTAAATGTTGAACGGTTATAGTAAGTTATCATAACCAGTTATAGTCATACGAAATTCATCTTTTAAAATTTTGTTTCGTATTTTGCATTTATATAAACAGTCGATATTGTTTCCATCTGAATTTACAAAATTTTCGAAAAAATACAATTATAAACTTGATTCAAAATACGTAGTTCATAGTTCTCAACTGGATATTCTGAAACAAACCTCTTTTTTTTAATTTTTATAAAACTATACTTTCAAAATCATATATTCTATAAATATTTAGGTTTTGATCTAATAAAAGGAAGGTCTTTCATTGCAAATTAGTTTTAATTATTAAAATATGTACTGATAAACAAGATTATAAAGCTTTTTTTTCATTTAACATTCTTATACCACAGTAATTTTTCAATGAATGCATATTATTCTGAACGAAGCAAAGATTAAAGCCATTTCACTTTCATAAAATATTTACAATCGAACGACAATCTTTGTTGCCAACTAAGGCGATAAAATTTAATTTCTCAAATGTATGTATATGCTTCTTTCTAATAATAGATCATTCAAAGTGTTTAAGAAATGGTATGATATAGACTGATTGATAAGCGTTAGGCAATTTAGGATAATTTAAATTTTGAATCTTTCGATCATCATGTAACTTTCATAACAGTAAAAATAATTACTTATTTTTATTATATCTTTTGGCAACTTTATATTAGATTATTAATTCCCGATTTGTAACCTTTTTGTAACTGTTTAAATTTGTAACGGTTTAAATTTTTTAATATTCTTTTCACTTGATAGTAGATTTATCGACGTTCTCTTGCTTTTTTTTAAGTATTACCCAGATTATATTAATTATCGTGAATTTATTATGTATTTAGTAACCTTTACATTTTATCTGATAGATTACTTTTTATAATTTACATCATGGAATCTTAGTCTATAACATACGCACCACTGTTGGTACATTATGTAAATTTAGATGACATAATTTTTTTTCAAAGATTCGAATGAATGTACTGAATGCAGTACATAGTGATGTTATTTTTAACATTCTGTTTAATATTCATTACGCAGATTCACGAATAAATTTCCATTTTTTTATCCTGCCAATTCTTAAACTGGGGGTCATTGAATGCACAAACGATAATGGCAAAACTTCTTTCCATGCTGCATTATCAAAATGTTTGTTACTTTCAAATTACCTTTAAAATTTTGACAAAACAGAATTTCTCATTTAAATACTTTTTTTGAAGAGATTAGTAAAAACAGTTTTTTTAAATTTCTTTAAGACTTAACATTACTCATAAAGATATTAAAATACGTTAACTTGTAATATATACATCTGAAATAGGAAAGTATATGTATATGTTATATAAGATTTGGAAGAAAATTGCCAACTGTCATAATTTTTCAAAATGCATCATCACTAAACAAACCCATTAAAGCTTCATAAATGCAAAGAAATACACAAATGAGCGATACCTGCCATTAAATTTCACCATTAAGAAAACAGGCATAACATTACACAAACATTGTAACTAATTGCTGGGCTTAATTGTCGCAAACAAGGGAAATCCCTTAGGAATTTACTTTTCGCCTTAATAGCCGAAGCATCTAGAAATTTATTCTCCTTTTAAGTAGCAATGCCGTCAATTCCGCCAATTAAATTGGCATCATCTCGAACAATAATAACGTTCCCGAAGGAATAAAACCCACTTAAAACCGTTCCATCTCGCCAAACGATAAAGAACAACGAGAAATGACAAGTCGGAAGCGAGACGCTTAAGTGTTCTTTATTGATTTACGACGCAGAAGTGAAGTGATTGTGCAAACGATTCTTTTTCGAATTCGGAATCGAGAATTTTTCTCGCAGAATAATAAGAGTTTTACGAAAAGAATCACTTCGTTTGATTTTAAATCTTTCACGGTGAAAAATTTTTCTAAATGTTAAACAACATAATATGCAGTTCCCGCGCCGCTGTTAACTGTAACCGTAGGAATTTGCATAAGCCGCTCACTGTTTTTAAAAGAGGCTTCCGGGCGTGTGCAGCAGCCGGTCAGATCTAAATCAGGGCGAAATGGCAGGGGCTGCTATAATCGGATCAAAGAAGACGACGCCCCTGTGCAGTTTGTGTTTAGAACCAGTAATCTCTATAAAATACTAATTTCTTTTCTTTTTCTTGTGACTTGAGTTCGGAATGTCGTTGTATCATTTGAGATTTTTTTGCCTGTTTATTCAAAATAATGAACAGAAATGAAGTCTTAAGCAGACACAAAGGGATATAAATTTGTTAATAGTTTCTAAATTAAATTTTCCTCTTTATTGATTTAAGAACTAGGTATTATTTACTAGAATTCAGATTTCTTAAAGCATGAGTGACTTTATAGTGAAGCCTAAATGAATGCTATTTCCAGAAAAAAAAATTTAAAACTTAGAAACTGATAATGATATTGTACTAAGGAAATAACAAATGAGATATTCTGATCAAAACTATGAAAATGTTTTTTTTTTAATTTCGATTATATTTTAGTCTACACAAAAAATTATAAATAACTCATTAGAACTGGTTTAAAATTAAAATTCGAATAAAAATGCATAAATGAAAATTCAATATTTATTAACTTTTTTTTATATTTGTTGGGTTCAATGCATAATGGCAGTTTGTATTCCTTTAAGAAACTAAAACTTGTTAATAAACAATTTGCTCGATTAAAATATCATTTAAAAATTCAATATTTCGAATAAGCAAACGATTTTTAAAGAATGTTAAGTGTGCTTTATTATTCGGGTAACTATGCAATAATTTTAACTTTTTAATAATCTGCTTTTGCAATCAATAGCGTTCATACTAAAAGAACTATTTAGCAGTATTAATCACCTTTTATGAATTGCATAGTAATACACAAAACGAAAGTTCTAATCTAAATTACGTAAGTGCATTAGGCATACAATATTCTTATTTGTTAGCTATATTTTGCGAAGACGTCAAACCAGTTCTTTTCCTTCAGGCTATGAGTGATGCTAATATATTATTTTGTGATAATGGAATGAATGAAAAATAGAAGATGGAAATAGGAAAAACTCACAGGTTTCTTTACCATGGATAGATAGCCACCAAACGATATGAATTTTCAAATTAAAATAAATTTTCAAAATCAGCTCTTGATAATGATCGTATTTGAGGCATAAAATCACAGGCGTATTGTTTTCACCGTATGAGGCATTTCATAAAGCTTTCTACTTTTTCTATATTTTATAGTTTAAAAACAACACAAAAATGTTGTTGGTAGTTTTTAGTTTATCATCAGTAGTATATTTGATGATTTAGTACTATAATTATCAATAACAAAGATTTTAATTGGCATTCATATAAATATTAAATAATCTAATTAATACTAATGATATTCAACGTATACTTAATTCTGATATTCTTATACCGACCAAGTATAAATAAAAGATTGTAATGAAATCTGCTCTGCATATTTCAATGTATCGTGTCAGAACATCATTTCTTGAACGGCCTAACACCACGTGCTCGTGCAAGTTAAACTATATTTTTATTCCTTTTCATTGTTTCCTTGAATGAGTCACTTTAGTATCGCAAACGATCCAAAAATTTTTTGTCTCGTATTGATTGTTTAAAATCATATCACTTTTCCTATTTATTTAAGTTCATATAATGAAGTGCTCAAAATAACATTTTTCTAAGTTTTATTTGCCGTAGTTATTAACTTATTTTTTTTAATTCGGAGCTTTTGTAAATGCAATGGCAACACGTTATAAAAAGCTGATTATTTTGTAGACGCTCGTGCAGATAATAATTCTTGTATTTTTCGCCTACGGATGTATAATTTTCGCCAACGCATTTTTGTTGACTCCGAAAACCTCATACCCAAAACATCATTATGTTCTATAATAATATTTTAGTTATATACATATATTTTTATTTCAAATTTAATATCTTATTCTAATTGAAAAATTCGTTTTAGCTTCAGTTTTTTTCTTTTTCTGTTGAATTATTTACAGCTATCTGTTTGCAAAAAAACATCTGAGGAATTTATTTTTTTAAAAAAATCAGGTCATATCCTCATTAAAGAATCTAAATGATCATTAAGTTTAACAATACTAATAAAATATAGTTTAACATTCAATAGTACATACAAAGCAAAGTAAAAAAATTTTGGATGCACAAATTAGAAATTAAGGCTCATTTTATTTCAGTAAGTATATACATCCGAAAATAAGTAAAAAAAATTGTTTAGAAAATCCTATCTTTATAAATATAAAACACGCTAGTTCAAAACTATTTTATAATCAAAAATAAAAGAAGAATTGGCAGCTTCTGTAAGTAATTGAAAAATTTGCAAAAAGAATTCGTATTTGTCATTCCAAAAACGTGCCAATTCATTTTAAATCATCTCCATTCGATTTTTAATAAACCATAGTGGATTTATTGTTAAATCGTTTAATTCACCTTCTTTATAAATATAAAAATTTCCTTCACCATAAAAAGTAATAGATTATTAATATTTTTTGAGAAAAAATTAATCTAAAAATTATCGTCTGTCATATTTAAATTTGGAATTCATATTGAAACAATCTCCAAAATATTATTTGATTTTTGAATTAATTTGCTTACATTGAATAAAAAAATACACTTATAGCTATTATTATTATATTTAAAATTATTCCATTCGGTGGTTTACAATATGATAATCATTTTAAAAGTAAAAACATTCGAAAACAAGTGAAAAAATATTCTTCGACAGCATATAGGCTTTATGATTCAACATATGATAAAGTTTAGAAAAGTTTCCGATTGATAAACTAGGAAGATTTGTATAATTCAGTTGAATGATGTATAGTTTCTTCAATCCCACTTGTAACAAACAAATAAACGTTAAAATCTTTTTTTTTTAAAAATCGATTTTTCTTTACGAAATAAATAATCATTAAATTTACATCTTATTAGAAATAAGTTCTTTTTTAGATAAAGTAAATTTTAAGTTTTAGAATCCGAAAACTATTTAATGAAATATATTTTTAACTTAATTCAAAGAAGTGGAGCAAAGTAGAAAGATAATGGAGAACTCTTTCTGTGAATACTGATAAAAACATCAAGACTAAACAATTTGGGGTTTCTTAGGAATACAAATAATGAAAAATTACTTTATTTAAATATTTTACTGTACACTTTTAAATAATCATTTTCAAAATTGGGTCTTTAAATAAATAAGTATTTTACTATACAAAACGCTTCATTATGTTTGCTTTAACCTTTTACATGCTTGTGGAAATGAATTAATGCAATTAATAATAGTTTAAAGAAAATAAAATTCCAAAATATTTATAACAGTCCTCTATAAATTAAAAAGTAGGAGATAATGAATTTGAAAAATGCTATAATTTTTAGTTCACCAGTAAAATAGTGAGTTTTTTTTTTTAAATAATATTTTTATATTTATTACGATAAAGGTTTAAACTATGAGACTTTCACTGTTAGTTAACCATTAAAATTCACTCTAGTTAACCATTTAAACTATTACAAATTTTAAAAGTATCATTTCGATTCTGAATTTAAACCTTTATGAAATGTTTATTGCTGCTCAAATATAATTAAATACTAAACACAATAGATAAAACACTAAAAGCAATGATGACTGAAAAATAACATAACTTTGAGATAAAGATTAAAAGGAAACTATTTTTTGAAAGCCATTTCAAATATGTAATTACTCGATGAATTACTTAATAAACTAATATTAGCAATATTTCTGATTTTAAAAGAATATTTTAAAGTAAATGATTATTTTCGTGTGGCAGCTTTTGGGGGCAGTTTCTGATGGGTGAATTTTTGTAATATCCCTTTCTCTATATTCAAAACCCTTTTATAAATTTATTAAAAATATATATGGGTGCTATTTAAAAAAACTGATGCTATAAAATTATATTTTTCTTATACATATTAGCATTATTTTAATAAAATTGGCGCGAAGGATCCAAATACTATTTTGAGCAATGTACAACAAACTTTCTTTCAATATTTTTCTATTCTTTAAAACATAGTTATTAGATGGTGAATTAGTACGAAATTTCTTCAATCGACTGATTTTTGCCCAGAAATATTATGAAAATTCATTTACTCTTATATGTTATTGAAAACTCAATGTTTATGAAAAAACTTTGAACCAAACATTTAACCCTTTAATCGGTGCACCCTTTCATCATATCGTCAATACTTATTCTAAAATTATGCTTCTTCGATTTATACGTTATAATAAAACATTTAAAGATACTACAATTCGAGACAAGTTAAACATGATCCACAAATACTTTAAATATTCCAAGGATTCTTAATTGAATCAGTAATACCAAGCATTGCCAAAACGGAAAGTGTCCTTTAATTAAGTCAATTCAAAAAAGAAACAGTTAAGGGGTTAAAACTTAATCAAGATTTCTTTCATGGAATGAGGCCAATTAAATGGTTGCTCTGATCATAGAGGACTTTTTTGTGGAATTGAATATTTAAATTAAAAGACATTAACGGTTTAGATTACACCAAATGAGAAAAAAAAAACAATATCGGGGTGGGGGGAAATCAAACGGTTTTGAAACAATATTTACTCTAACACATACTTCCCAAACAAAAATAAATCTTTCCACCTCAAAATCATC
>JAOUZG010016644.1:6452701-6478652 GCA_026289955.1 Argiope argentata | reverse complement strand
ATATATATATATATAAGAAAAAGCTTGTTAAAGTTTTGATAGAGAAAGGGTGTTAGCTTTTTATAATTGAAAAAAAGGAATCATAAGGAAATAAAGAATTTAAATCTGTATATTTGGGAAACTTTATAAAAAGGTAAATCAAATTTATCCTATACTCATGCCGCATCTTTTGCCCGTTACTATCCTTGCTTATTTTGTTTATTTACTGTTATGGTGATGCTATGCAAATTTGATATTGAATCCATTATTTATTGTGATAGTTAGATAAACCATGTCCGTTTCATCAGAAGTATAGGTCAAAAAGAAATAACGAGCAATGTCCCTATTCTATAATGGTATGAATCAATGGCTCAAAAATGGAGCTACTTTTTTATATAATTTTTTTTAATTGAATGAAAAATTATAACACTTGAAGAGGATGCAGAGCAATCAACAATCTTCCTACATTTAATATTCAGAAAGTTTCAGAGGTGATTTGAACGAATAGTTGTGGTACTAGAGCGCAAAAAATCTATGATGAATTCCTGAATGTTTGGCGTCATAAAATTAGAGATATCGAATCACTGTTCGTTCTCGTTCTTTGGTGCAACGAAAAGAAAAGTTTTAATTTTAAGGCCAAACTTTTATAGCATTATTTCAGTACTGTAGCAAAATAAGCGAGAAACAGAAATTAGTTGCGCACAATACAAGAAAAGTTAGATAATTTTTAATTTACTTTCGTACCTCTAAAATAGGCTTAAACACAGCTGTAATTAGCCATTTCAAAGACAAAGTTTAAATTCGGACATACATGTTCAAGCAGTTTTAACGCCACATTATATCAAAAGTTATTTAAGTGTGCGTGCGTGCGTGCGTGCGTGTGCGTGCGTGCGTGCGTGCGTGCGCATGTTATTAACAGTACAAACTCGAAATCAATTAAAACGCCAATTAACTAGGGAAAACATGCTCTAACTGACAGTGCTAGAGAGAACCAGTTTTTCTAAATTATATCCAATATTGTCCAGTTGAAATCGTATGAAGATAGTTTTGTTAAATTTCGCTGAAAACAGCACACACAAAAAAGGAGTTATAGCCAGAATTCTTCAGCTGCTCTTGTAATAAAAGTATGCTTCAAGGAGATGTTTCTATAGGAGAAATGGTTTTCTTTGCAATTTTAAGTGCCACAGTAGTTTTCTTTATCGAAACAAGTAATTTGTAATAATGGTACTATGCTAGAAAATATCCAATTTTTTTAACAAAAAAATTCGAAATTTCGAGTTAAAGCAAATTTTAAGTTATCATGTGAGAACATTATTATTTTTGAAAATGATTATTTGACTTGTTTAATTTAAGTCATTAACCCGTTTTAGCCAGTTTAAACCGGTTTGAAAAAATTACGAAACTGCTCTCTAATTCTCTCTTTTTAATGATAATTTTTTTTAAACTTTCATTTTCAACTTTTCTTTCTGGCAAACAAGGTTTTGGAGCTCGACCGATTTTAAGATTAAAAAAAAAAAAACAGTAATTTCGACGAAAAGCTCAATATTACTGGAAGCTATTGTATATGTGGTAAAATCCAATGAACGTAATGCAGATTGATATTAAAATTATTTCTTAATATTTACAGTATTTTGAGAAATAAAATTAGTAAGAATGCTTTTTAGTAAGAATTATAATATCATTAAAGAATAAGTATAAGTCGAGTTTTACAAAATTGCAATAGTTAAAACTAAAAGAGAATTTTAAAAAAATAATAATCTTTTGAGCGTGATATTAATTATTTAAAAGACAGAAATTTTACTTCAATGATAGGTTAGGTCCTCAAACATCTTTTTACTGAATATAGTTTAATACAATAATTTTGGATAGATACAAGTAATATTGTTTACAAACCAGTCAAGAGTTGAATAAAACAAATTCTCCCCGGCTCTGTCAGTGAGAACGCTTTTTACCTAGCTAATTCGTGTATCGACCGATGTCGGATTTTCATTGTAACATAATATATAATTAGGTTAATTTAGGAAACTATTCTTCCAGGAAACCATCGAAACAAAATCAAACCGAAAAGTTTCACATTCCATTTTGCGTCTAATGAATCCTCGTTTTCTAATCCTCAGGATTCATACTCGGTGGGAGGGGGGAGGGAGGGGCTTAACTTCTGCCGAGACGGCATTTCATTAAACATCATTAGGACCCGCGTTTTAACGGGATTCTTCCACTTCGAGCTCGTTATACTTTTCCTCTCCTGTAGGACGATTACACTATTTATGTCGGTACGGAACGCTACGATAATTAATCCTGCTTTCGTGCACGGACGACAGTTTAATTACTCAAATGATCTCCCAAATACCAGAAAGAGAAACTAAGCTGCGCTCACGACGAATCTGCAATGGGAAATATTTCCATAAGCGCAGTAATTCACTTCTGTAATGATATTCATATCCCTTTTCCGAGAATCCCTGTTACGCTGTTAATTAGGTCTTGGAGACGACTTCATTTAGATAGATTTCATAAGCAGAAAGCGAAGTTTCCTGAGTCCTTGAACAGAAGAAGACAACGGTTTAATTTATTGCAGATGAGTATCGTTTCGTCATGTTTCTTGGCTCTTGCAATATGGTCGCTTATTGGGGAGATTAATGTCAAGATTGTTAATTTTTCATATCTGGTATTTGTTTAAAATTGTAAAGTAGAAGAATTATATGATTATAAGCTTCAAAGTTTCTGAATCGGGCTAAAAATTCTTGGAAATCGTATTCTTTAATTGTATATTTATTAAGATACGATGTAAATCAATACATATCATTTTGATCACCTAAGATTGGATATAAGAATAAATCATTAAATATTTTCTATTTTTATATGCAAACTCGCTATTATTAAAATATTAATATTATGCTTATTTGCTAGATTTTAATCGGAGAAAATTATTTTCATTAAAATCATTTTTAATATATATATAATATAGCAGATATTAATAAAAAATGAATGAAACGGAGTTTCTCGGGGTTTTTTTTAATTATTAAACAACTAATAAATTATCTTTCTCAAAAAAAATAAACTCATGGATCATGAAGATAACTGTATTCAAAGTTATTTAAATAATAAAGTTAACTGTTCAGAATAATTTAAATTAATGCAGTCTAATTCTAATTAAAAAATCTGTAGCATTATTATTTGTTAATACTTATACAGATTTATATCCATTAAACTTCATTATTCGTAGAATTGAATTCATTAATAAAAGATTAAAATGAAATATGCTATGTATATTTCACTGTATCCTGTCAGAACATAAGTTCTTGAATGGTCAAGCACCACGTGCTCGGGCAAGATAAATTATATTTTTATTAATTTTAATCGTTTCACTGAATGGAGTCACATTAGTATTGCAAACGATCCAAAAAAACTTTGTCTCGCATTCATTGTTTTAAAAAATATCTCATTTCCCATTTATTTCATTTCACATAATCACGTGCTCAAAATGACATTTTTCTTACTTTTATTTTTCTGTATTCCTTAACTTATTTTTTTATCAAAGCTTTTGTAAATGCGATGGCAACGCGTTCCTAAAAGCTGATTTTTTTTAGATGCTCGTGGAGATAATAAAATTTTTATTTTTCGCCTACGTGTCTTTGTTGACGCCACAAAACCTCATTCCAAAAACAATGTCATGTTCTGACATGATAATAATGCTATAGATTTTAATTATTCATTAAATTTAAAAGGAATAAAAATATAATATTCAAAATGAATTTAGATTATAAATTCACAAATTAAATATTTTTATAAAAAGTTATTTTTTTCTTTTCGGTAGTTTAAAACTAAAGGCAATTGGGTCACTTTATGAATTACATTTTGCTATATTGGATATTATTTCCGAAGCTAATGTGAGTTAAACTTCCCATTTTTCTTAGCTAACCAGAAAACATTTTTAATTTACTGAATAATGCAGATGATTGCTGAAAGCGCTAGCTTAGTGCTGCCATTTATTTCCAAACTATCTTTTGCCAAATGGGCGTACATTTTAAGTGAGTTTGAGCTAAAACTCCCCTATTTAAATCTTAATCCACCTGAACATTCTTTAAATAGCCATTTATTACAGCTGATTCTTGATGATAGTCTACTGTTTCTTACCAAACTGTCTTTTCGCATATAGAATATTTTGGTACTTTCGTATTATACCGTCCAAACATTATCGCCAAATTGGAAGTCGTCGCCAATGAGTTGCTAAACCACCAAATATGGCGATCCGGTAATGGTGTAACCCGTTGATCTTTATCGCCAAATTTAAATCCGTCGCCAATGAGTTGCTAAACCGTTAGCGATCGTTAGCCAAGGCGGTCTAATACGAAAGCAACATTATTTTTTATATCATCTATTCTTTTATAACATCTTTCGCAGAAATAATGTTTAAAAATTACACAAGTAACATTAAAAAATATCTTAATAAACTTATTCAAACTATTGGGAGTGGTCTCACCAAAACTTTCTATCATTCTCTCTAATAAGCTTATATGACATTGGTGTACAATAATTACGAAATATCAACCTTTGGCATAAATTTAGCATTTTGACTTAATATGTTATGTCATTCTTAGCCAGTATTTTGGTGATTAATCTCTATGAGTTAATAATATCCAAAAATGGAATTTGTATTTTGAACAGGTTTTTTTTTCTCTCAACCGATTGGAACAAAGATTTCATACAAATCTGCACTTATAGTGACTAGAATCACATAACTGGTTTGATATACGATTGTCGTATATTTATTTGTTTTTGAATTATCGCATTAACATGTTTCTGAAAGTAAAGACAGACAGATAGTCAATCCTTGTTGGTTTTATCTCCAACTTTGAGATGTGTTAACATTATAGATAAATATATGTATCGAATCTTATTATTTAGCTTTCTTCATTTTGTAGTTATCTTGTTAACTTATATTCCAAGTGCCGGACAGACACACTTCCTCTGAACAGATTTTACTCAAAACTTGATATAAATTTAAAAATTTTGTATAAAAATCATATACCAAATTTCAACCAACTGTTCAGAGCGTTTTGGGGTTATTTTTTCACAGACAGACGGACATTTTCCAAAAATGTGTTTATCGAATCCAGGGAGGCCTAAAACGTGTTGATTTGCTGAAATCTCGAGTTCGAATTTTTTGATGAATACAATGCTTTATTCTGATAAACGAGAAAATATAAAGAAGAAAGCAAAATCAAATATGGCGTCGTTTATTAGTCATTTTTTTATTAAAGAGTTGCCCGGATATACGCTAAAAGTTTATAATCGTCAATGAAAATCAAGAGTTTTCTAAATTTGATAGTTCCCATTTCTTAAGAAGAAAGAAGAAAACAGATTACTTAAGATATGACAGAAAGTAATTAATAACACTAATTTTTTAGCAGAGAGTAATTACTAACACAAATGTTTTTAACAGAAAGTGTTTACTAACATTAATGTTTTTTGCAAAAACTAATTACTAACACTAATGTTTTTAGCAGAAAACGCCCGTTTCTTCAAACCACAGCAAAGAGCAGAATAACAAGTTAAAACCCGCCATGATGATTGTGAGACTTGATTTTTTTCCCTTATATTAGGCAAAAGTCGCAAAAAGTGTTGCTAGTAACAACAGTATAATTTTTAGTTCACTAAATATTATGGCGGAAATCTTCATCATCGAGCAAAATAGGGTTAACTCAGAGAATAATATTTATTACAAAATAATCAATTTCTGTATGTTAATTCACTATTTTAACAAATATTGTTAAAATGTTCTTAATTTTTGTTCGGAATTCTGCTAATTATCATGTTACCCGAAACTCTTTCATTATTTATATAATCTAATCTTCAGAAGAAAAGAAAAAAATTAAAATATATAATGTGAGATGGTTAATTAACCTAAATATAGTCGAAAAAAAGGGCAAAAAATAATATCCAAGCACTTCAGTGATTGAAAAATAAATAAAAATAATTATTCACCTTCCTCTTACTTATTTTTTTTTTATATTTAATATGACGCATCCGAGAGCCTGTTTATCTAATTAGAACAAATCTCACTACTAATTGAAAAAGAAACTGGACAATTGAACGAAACGGTAATTAAGTTTTAAAAAAAGCTTACATTAAAAAAATTAATGAAAGCTTAGTTTTTGCCTTGGAAATTGCCGGGGATTTTTGCCTCTCCCTCCCAGGGCTTGTTTCTTGCGCTATTTTTTATGTTATTAAGTTAATAGGATTATTTGGAGGTAGCTAAAAGAATGGACTCTTTTTTTTCATCTCGTTAAATTACTAATTAATTAATTATTTGAAGAGCTTCGTATAATTTGTATTCCAAAGGGCGAAATTGCAATCTCTAAGTGGGCAATAAATATAAAATGCGAGTGCTATTCCTGTGTCGTTTGCGCTGCTATTTTTTTTATACGTGCATTTTGTTATTTCTTCTTAAATATCGTCTTTATTAATAATGACTTGAAATCAGAGCATTTTTCAATTAAGTTCTTTTTTTTTTAAAATTACAAAATAATTTTCTTCATCTAAACGCTTCCATTTATTTTATTTATACATGCATATTTATTTTTTTAATATTTCTACTTTGACGGGAGACTGTTGAAAAATATAAAAAAGAAATTGAAATTTTTTTATAAGCATTGATTTCAAGAGTGTAAAGAATTTTTCCTGAGACAGAGTTATGTAACTGAATTTTAACTTGTAATAAATAATAAAAATGCTTATTGATACAAAATTATGTAATTTCCATCGAGTTTAACTTTTTAAACTGAATAAACTAGGGAGTTGAATAAACTATATACTAGGGAATTGAAATTTTATACACTTATGCATCGTCAATGAAAGTACGAAATTTAATGCTTTCTTATCTCAGTTATTAGTTCATTGATTTCTTTATGAAATATGATTTCCATATCTGTTACACCACTTGATAAGGATTTCTAGAAATCATTCAAAAATTTCAAAGTATTTTTAATGATGAAAAACAAATCATAGTCTACAAAGTAGAAAATAATTAAAATTAAAAAGACTCAGGTGAGTTATACTGAATTAAATAAATGTTTTTGATAATTTAAAGCAACTGCATCGATTGCAAAACATTTTTACTTTCTTGTAAAAGAGAGAAAAAGAAAATTTTTGAAATCAATAAGAAGAAAAGTTCGTTTTTTTAATGCACTCATATCCTTAAATTAAGGATAATGCAAGTTCAGGAAAAGAAAGAGTTAGAAGCAAAACAAATGCGACTTATTTGCAAAGTCAATTTATTAAACAAAAGGTAAAGAGCAAAAAAAGATGCTTTATGTTTGATATCAGTAATAAAAATTGCTCTTTTTTTTGCCCCCTGGTGCAAATTACAAAAATTTGGAAGCCCAATATTACATGGTAGGTATGATGGTTAATATATAGTATATCTCCCAGATGATGCAGTACAGTCTGTACAATGTCTAGGCATGCTGAGTAACAAGTTATCGTTCTGATATTGGGGAATATTACACCACTCATCAAGCAATGCTCTCCAAAGTTCTGGGAGACAAGTAGAAGTTGGTTTACGGGCTGAAACTCGTCGGCCAAGCATGTCCCACACATGCTCTACTGGATTTAAGTTTAGTGAGAATGCTGTCCAGTCCATCTGGGTGATATCCTCCGGTCAAAGGCATTCGTTTACGGAGTTTGCACGGTGGGGACAGGCGTTGTCACCCATAAACACGAATTCTTAGTCCATGGGACCGCGAAACAAACGTACACGTTGTTCCAGAATGACATCCTGATATATTTGGCCCTACAGGATTCCAATTTGAACATGAAGGTCGGTTCTGAAACCCATAATAATAACTCCTCCCCAAACAAGCAATCCTGCACCACCATGACTCTGAATTATCCTTTATTTAGGAACATGAGAGTATAGTAATTAAAACAGACGTAATAATCCACCATGTGATTTTTTTATAATCATAAAATCTTATCCGAGTGGTGATCCATTTCTAGCTAGATTCTAGACAACGCAATTTGCACGAAGACATTAAATTCAGCAATTGCATATCAGTACTCAATTAAAATAGTGAATCTCGTTACCCAAATGCTATAAATAGTATAGTAAACGTATATAATTTTTTTAAGTGTGTTTGTCAGTAAATCAATAAATTTATTAGAATCTTCACAATTTATATTCATAATTTTATAGAGAGGTTGTAGTTTCAGCTCTCGCCCATAAAGTCACGATATTTTTTTTTCTAATAGATGTTTATTAAAAAAAATTATAATTATTTAATACTGATGCAAAGATTTTGAAAAACATTATATTGTTATGGAAAATCCCAAATACAGCGGATGCCCTTACAAAGAAAAATCTAATACGCCCAATAACAAATCACGTCATTTTATTCGATACGAAAACATGATACTAGTGTAAAAGAAGAAGGAAGAAAATGTAAAGGAAGAGTATTCGAAACCAACACTTGCAATAAACAGTGGCACAAGGAGAAAATTATCACTAAACAATTGTAACAATATAAAGCAATCAGAGAAAACTCAGCGGAGACTTTACTTTACTACTCGTTTAAGCTCCACTCAATTATTCCATAGCTCAATGTTCGGCTAATTCTCAGCTCTGTCTTGCAGATTTAAATTGTTTTTAGGACAAGGGAAAAATCTTTTATATAGATAAGCAGACTTCAATTCCTAATGGAGCTATCGTCAAGATTCTTGAATAATCTGGATCCTTCAACTTTGTATTCCAGTTCACCCTCAGACCATCATGTTTGTAGCTAAGACCGAAATAATTGACCCAGAAATCTTTTAGTATTCGTTAGAGCTATATGTAAAATTATCTTCCTTGATCTTTCCGTATATGAACCCATATATGGTATTGCAGTTTTAATTCAATTTTATTTCCGAATTAAGTAAACTATTTTAATAAATCAAATATATATTTAACAATAATAAAAGGCAAAAAAATGTCTATGATTTTATGACATTTCGAAATAACCTCACTTTTGTGCAAATGGGTGAAAAGGCAGAAATGAAGTGCGAGTGATTCATTTTCAAAAAACGATTACAGAGTAAAACGTCAGTACTTTTAAGACAAAAAAATTATTTTCATGGAGTCGATATACTCATTTTTCTCGACGGGTAAAAATTTTTTCGCTTTTCAACTGTTTTTTTTTTTTTTTTTTTTTTGTCTCAGTGTATACGAGCCCATATATGGTTCCGTAAGAAAAACACTCAAAATATAAATCTTTTTCATTATTTTTATTTTAATATGTCTTATTGATAATTCAATAAAGCTATTTTCACCATGAAACATTTGTTTCAATGCTTTATTAATTCATGCAGAAGGGTTAACAGGAATCTTACTGCTCTGGGAAATAACATTACAAATTTTTTAACAGTATATGAAATTATTTAAACGTCATGTCGTACTATCAAAGAATTATCATTTCACAATCTAAAATTTACTTACTAAATGACACTAGCTGGAAAAAATTACACATAATCCAAGAATACCTCAAACATTTTGTGGGTTCTTGGTTAACATTTTCGATGTCATTTCGAAAATATTCAGCATATTTTTTTAGTCAAAGATGTCATCTAATTAGATAGTAGATAAAATAAACTAGTTAAAAGTATATCTCAAATCATTCTTTAAAGTAGTTTGGGAATCGGTAATGCTTCAATTTTTGTCGTTTTTACTTAAAAATGAATATTAACCACTTCACATACAGAGACGTGTTTGACACGAGCATCGAATTACTGAATTTTTATTTTCAAGTCCGCAATTAAGCCACAGAATTAAGAATTTAAATACGAAAAAATCAATATAAAACGATTTGGTATCCCAAATGCTCCATATATTATTTTTTTTAAATTAAATTAACAATTACCAAAATAGGAAGAGTTATCTAATTAGAAAGTTAAATAATTCGTATGTTAAGTGGTTAAATAATTAAAATTATAGTCAACGGAAAGCTAAATGGAAAAGTTTCTTTTAGAAATATTAAAATACAAAGTTTTTTTTACTAAACAAGCTATCAGTTCATATTTGAAGTCCATGCTTTAAATGAAATAAACTATTTATAAAAAAACTCATTTATCTAAATTGTAATTGGACAATTGTTATAAACATTTCGAATCATTAATTTTATATGTTCAGTTTATTCTTATTTTAATATCGGTAAACAAAAAAATTACCATCAGAAGCGGAATTTCATATTCTCAGTTTTCAATTTTATAGCCAATTTCAGCATAAATTTTATATACAATTACCCAAATCAAAATAGATGTATTGTTCCGAAACGTACGCTTCTTGGATTGAAAGATTCATCCTCTTTAAAAAATATCCACTTTAGAATCGTAAAAAGATATATTTTACAAAGGGATTTGGGAAACTACAACGAAAGAAAAAACATTATTTTTCTTCTAAGAATTTAAGTGATCCTGATTTACCAAAAGCATCTCCCCGTGCATTCATCAAGTATTAAATGCATTCAAAAAAATCCTGAAAAAAGGATATAAAATGCTCCTTTTTGCTTATCTCTATTTCGTTAAAGAAATTCACATTGTTACAAAGCAAATGCATATCAACTTAATGTTAATATCTAAGATACGATTCTCATATATATATGTAAAAGTCAAGGATTTATATCTTGAAACTAGAAAATCGCAATCTTCAGAAGATGGTCTGTGTATTGATTGTCTAATCAGTTTGAGTTTTATCGGAAAATTGTTTTCCTCAATAATGACGTTCGTCATAGCTCAGAATTGAATGAAGAATTTTAGTAAACAATATCTTATTGGTCGATTGAGCATATTACATGCAATAAAGATTTCTCGTTCCACAGAATTTGCTTTTCAGGTTTAAAAATCTTTATTGGGTCTTATTTGCTATATCTAGTAATACAGTTTTTAAAGGAAAAGGGTCTCATAATCTTTAGAATATTTATAATATGGAGAACTTTTTCTAAAATATTAGTATTCTGCACATGTTTTATAGAGAATTTATTCAGATTAAATTAGATCCCATCGTACATTAAATCCTTTAAAATCAAACATCTTGCTAATATATTATGCAAATTAGATGAAAGACAGTACACCCCGACACAAAAGTTGAGACACAGCTGTTTTTATTTCTTTTTTTTAAAAAAAAAATATTGAACGGATTGCAACAAGCTTGTACACATTAATTTTGTTACATTTTGTTCTAAAACTATTTAATTGCACATGTGTGTGTGTTAATTAATTAAAAAGATATAATCAAAAACATGATAATTGTTGATTATTCTCTCAGAAACGTTTGCTTTAAAATAATTTTCCTTAAACGCTTAACAGTTTTACCCGTATGCCGTACGTGCATCAATTTATTGAATTTTGATAGCTGTACGCTAAAAATAAACCTTTCATCACGATTATAATTCAATATAAAAATTATTTCGAATACATCGATAAGTCATGTATTCAATGGATTTCCATTTGAAACAAAATAAGAAAATATTCTTAAAATAGAAGGTGTCATCTTATTAGATAGTAAAGAAAATAAAACAGTTCAGTGGTTAATACAATAGTTTTGAAGCTTCAGCACAAGATTAAACAAAAATGGCTCATCATATAATTATGAATTTTTGAAGTTTATTCTCATGATTTAAAGAAATTCATACGAAATCAAAGTATTATTGTGCATACTTTTTTTCAGTGTCTGCTAATACGCTGAGCAATTTTCATGTTTTAAGAACATGAAAAGTAATCAAACATTATTAAATCTATTTAAATATTTATCGCTATCCATGGTTATCAAATTGTGTTTTGGGGAGTAAATTGGTTTAACATTTGTGCATATAATTTGCTTATATTTTAGAAAATTTTGCAATCGACAATTCATGCACAGAACGGGGTTTTTTTCACATGTATTTTAATTAATGAAAATTCTTTTACTGACTTTAAAATTTATTATTATAAGTTTAAGTATCTTATGAAACAATGATTTTAAAAAAATGTGGTTTCTTGTGTTAAGAATAATCGCATTTCAGCAACATTAGAGCTGTTAAAGGTCCTATTGTCCCTCAAGAAAGTAAAAAGATCTGAATAAAAATTTTATGCCTTTGTGTAAACAAATTATGTAGGGAAGAATGTAAAATGTAAGAGTGTAAATTATGTTGTGTAAAGAGTGTAATGATGTAAAAAGCGTAAAAATGTAAAGAGTGTAATGATGTAAAAAGCGTAAAAATGTAAAGAGTGTAATGATGTAAAAAGCGTAAAAATCTAAAGAGTGTAATGATGTAAAAAGCGTAAAAATCTAAAGAGTGTAAATGTAAAGAGTGTAAATTATGTAGGGAAGAGTGTGAAATGTAAGAGTGCAAATTATGTAGGGAAGAGTGTGAAATGTAAGAGTGTAAATTATGTAGTGTAAATGTAAAGAGTGTAATGATGTAAAAAGCGTACAAATGTAAAGAGTGTAAATCATGTAGGGAAGAATGTGAAATGTGAACGTAATAGTGCAACGGTTAAGCCATCAACATTTTCGATGTTAGCGTCATGAAAGCCGAACTTGAGCTAGTCGAATTCGATTGACGTATACAACCCCCCTTCACCAGAAGATTTCCGCTCTAAACGGGTAGTTTGAACAGAAATTTGCTTATCTCTTCTCATCATGTAATGCCCGGCGACGCAATGCCGGGGCGGCTCGAAAGAGTTCTACGCTCATCAGAGCGGTATTTATTCATTTCGTTGGACAACACGCGCATTTGTAACACCGCTCGTAGGCGAGGTGGGGCTTAGGGCGAGATTTTTCGCCCCGGGTATTAAGGGAAGTGGACGTTGCGCCCTAACAAGAGGGCAACTTTTGATCTGTCCGGGGGCTTATTAAGCTGACGGGGCGCCGCTTGTAATCCGATGACACTTTGTCCCACTGATCCTTAACATTCATTAGAGCGATCCTTTTGCAGTGTACGCCTCTCTCTCTTTTTCGGAAGTGTCCGCAATTCGCAGTGTTGGCTCCCTGTTCTGATTGGTCGGTGGACGGACCTGGAGAGATTAATCGCTAAGTCGCTATGATCTGATTAAGAGCGAGGAAATATTTCTGCCCAGGCCAGTTGAAACGCGACTCAAGCGATTTCACTTGAGAAAGGTAAAAGTCAGGTTTCGTTTGTTAAAACTAGTGGAACAGTTCGAGTAGATCACAGCTGATTAAAATGGGAGGCAAATACGAGGCCCAACAGCTAAAACTGAAGTTTAAAGAGGAATCATACTTTATCACAACATCTTTCGGGAATAATTTATTACGAATGATTTAAGAAGTTCGTACTACTTTACACATATTATAAACAATAAACGTTACTTGCGACGTTTTATTAAATAGATTCAGATATTAAAATATCTCGACATAGATTAGAATTATTCTGTTGCATTAGATGCAGAAATTATTGAAATATATCGATATATAGCTTAGAGTTAGTCTTTAATAATTCATTTCATCGAATAAAGAATCTCGTTTGAGTAGCTATATTTGTAAACATTGAAAATATGAAACATTCCCATGCGATTATAATTCATTTGAATTACTTTCTTCCACATTTCAATCTCACAAATAAGTGCTATTTCGACACAATAAAATAAATACTAGGATTTTATTATCACTATAAGAATAATAATTATCGCCGTTGTTAATGTAGTGAAAAGGATTCGCTGTGAATAGTTTAAAGTTTTAAAATCTGCAGTGATTAAGAATGCGAGTCAATTCTTTTTCTCCAAATATAAAAGGAATCAGTCGGAGGTAAACATCAAATCGAAACGCATATACAAGCACAAAGCATTCTTTATCTTAACAATTAAAAAAAATAACAAAACCCCTTAATTAAAACACTGCTATATAGAACTTATATGTTTTGCTAAGCCATAAGAAAATATAGTTATTATTATTTCACAGAGAAAAATTTTAGATTTGAGCCCTTCTTAAAATTGCTCGTATCGATGTCATTTTTAACGAAGGATTTAAAATTTAATAAAAATCTCAGTAATCAACTCAAATTCTGCATTAGTTAAACATTTTATTTGAGTCCCGGAATTAATTTTTAATTTAAAATTTAAATGATAATATAAAATTAAGATGGTCAATGTTTTATTAGCCTAAATCTTAACGTGCTTGATGAACAACTTTATTTTTTTGAAGTAAAAAATGAATATGGAATAGCAGATATTCAATGATTGAAGATTTTCATACAAATAAATTTTTAAAATATATTTTTTTGTGCGAAAGAAGTGCCATTTCTTGTGCAACCCAAGAAGAATTTTTTTTAAAAAAAAGATAACACTTCTGTCTCATATAAATCAAGAACTTTGATTCTCTACCTTTGAAATCCTTAGAAGGAAATAGACTTAATGGGAATTGTCGATTACTTACCTGGCGTCAAGCTTGTCGGTTTGTTCCAGATTATGGACTCAAATGGTCAAAGGGCAAAGTTCCAAATGCTTTTCTTTAATTGTCTTCTAAACTAAAAATAAATAATATACTATATAATTATACAAAATAATACAGAGAAGAATGTGTTCACGTATCTGTGTAAAAATAATGTAATAACATTCTTAATGGCTTATATTAAAATTAGTATGAAATACAAGACAAAGATATCTTCTCGTCTAGAAAATCTTATGCATAAAGCTGAATGTCTATCGGTCTACAATGAAAGTTTTTATTTACGAAATTAGTTTTCAACTCTTGTATTGTTGATTTAAGTTAGTATTTAGGAACTTAATTCTTTATATATTATACTAAATTAACTAAGAATATGTTATCGTGATTTTGTATCATTAAGAAAGATACTGTACTGAATTGTTTAAATGAAAGATTAAAGTACTTTTTAAATTTCAGAAATCAAGTAAGCATCTGGTAATTAGAAGTGCCAATAGGAAAAGAAGAAATATTTCATACAGAAAAATTCCAACACAATTTTTTTTTACATTTGAAATAATACTTCTGAAAATATTTTTTTAACTCGACGAAATTAAGATTTAACAAATAAACATTTTAAGCTATTGTTGTTATTCTCGTGCTCCATTTTTCAACGGAAGGATGGGTGCAGTAGCTTCTGAGGGTATGAAGCCCTGAGCACCCGCGGGCAGAATTCTGACTTCTAGCTCACAAACGTCACAAACCCTTTTAACAGGCAGACTTCATTCATGCATTGTATTCATTCATTCATCCACAGATCGTAATTTAGATCTGAAACAGAGAATGATTACCTCTGATCCAATACCGGAGAATTCTTCGGATTCTTCTACTTTGTAACTATTTTTAAAACGTCATCAGCAATACTTTTACAGAATACCGTAGAGATTTTTTTTCATCTAAACTATCTCGTATAATTACATAATATATGCAGTTTGTGTTTAGCTCATCAATATGGTTTTAAAAAATCAAAGAAGAATTCCGCAACTTTTTCCTTTTTTCGATTATATTTTTAGAATAGCAATAAAATTAGCATTAACCAAATGGAATTTTAATTCTTTTTTTAAAGGTGCTATGCTAAACAATGTATTAATTTGGCATTTCTTGCTTTCGTAAATCGTAAAAAAATCAGTTATTAAAAGTTCCCTATTACATCTTTTGAGGGAAAAATAATTCCCTATAATATTATATTTTAGATCATAAAAACTCTAAAATCTTCAGTTCTCATATTCCTGTGAATAACTATGCGTATAATACCAAGACCCAATTCTTCTCCGAGTGTAATAAGTTAAGAGAAGTTTACTATTTTCGAATGAAGGTCTCATACTTCTCCTTTCCCTAAACTTATAGATTGTGTTCCTATATATTTTAAGCGAATAAAAGTGTCCATCTTTGATACTTTTGGTGTGACACTAACCCAGGTAAGCCTCTGCTTTTTACAGGCTCATATATCTGTGCTATTAGTCCCTTTCTAAAATTTAATCCACATTCTAAGCCCGAAATTTTTCTGTATTATATAAGATATCGACACTGACAATGTCATTTAACCCTTTGCACTCCGATGGTACCTCTGACTCCCCATTCAAGATTTGCCTCATTTTGACGTTTTGTTTATTTAATTTTGAAATTTAGTTGTTTAAAAAGCCTGCATAATGGTTAAGAGATGTAGATTAATTTTTCAAAGAAATTTCACTTAATAGAATTGTATATATTTATTTTTCATAGCAATAAACAAATCTTTGCATGAGGTGAATAATTTTGCATCTAATTATTTTTCGGATGCAAAGGGTTAAAATTTGCAAAGGATTAAAAAATACAGAAATCAATAAATGGTAGTATGACAAGGCTTCGCAGTGCCAGCTTATAATCTTGTCCTAATAATTAAAAAAAGCAGTTCCTTTCAACAAAACGTAAGAAAAGCTTATTTATATGGTATAGAGTAAAAATTATAGATAAAAATATTAAAAAGGTGCTTGATTTTTGATTAAATAAATTATTAAAATTTTCATATTAAAAATTTGGGGAATTTTTTAATGAAAACTTATTATTTGAGGAGCGACTGCATGTCAATATTTATTGCTCTAGAGTGAATGGTCTGCTCAATAGGATCTTATAAACGACTTTTTTTCGTTTCAAGATCATTTCACTCAACGCAATTTATGGAACGTATTCCATGTATGTAAGTATTAACAGCTTAAATTTAGGCTTATAACCTAGAAATTATTTCTAGTGTACGTTCACATATTTGACAATGATAAAAAATGTGAAAATTAAATAAAGAATATTGGTTTACACAATTTAGAGAATAATTAAAATCTCGTTTAATTAATTATAATTGGAATTGATAGAAGAACACTTTAGATGCAGAGCAAACATGCATTTGATTTTTTTCTTAAAGTGGCTAGTTTTTTGACAGCCATATTTTATTTATTATTATTATTATTATGTCAAAGCATGATGTTGTTTTGGGAATGAGGCAACAAAAATCCATAGGTGAAAAATAAAAACATCCGTAGGCGAAAAATAAAAATCCCATGATGATCCATCCCATTTACAAAAGCTCTGATTAAAAAAAAATAAGTTAATGACTACAGCCAATAAAACCTAGAAAAATGTCATTTTGAGCGCGTGATTATATGAAATGAAATAAATAGGAAATGCGATATATTTTTTAACAATAAATGCGTAAAAGGTTTTTTTTTATGATTGTCTGCAATACTAAAGTGACTCATTCAATGAAACAATGAAAATGAATAAAAATATAGTTTAACTTGCACGAACACGTGGTGCTTGGCTGTTCAAGAAATGATGTTCTGATATGATACATTGAAATGTGCATAACAGATTTCATTTTAATCTTTATTTTGATGATAAATTCTTTACTAGTGTAACAAGACATTTAGCACAAACTTAATCATAGTTAGAATACATCACATTTTAGATGTGAAATACAAAAAAAAAAGCATTTTATCTTTGTAGCTCTCTTCGCTTAGATGTTATAGTGTTAAAACATATTGGAACAGCCAGATAGATCGACCTCTACTGAATGGCTTTCAATTCAAATTTGATAAAAATTTACCTATTTAGAAAAAAGAACATACACCAAATTTCACTCTCCAAGGTCAAAGAGTTTCGTGTTGAAGGACAGGCAGGCAAGTGAATAAGACAAGCAAATATGTCCAGGAACAACAGAAGGGACATTTTAAGAGTTGAAATTGAGGAATTACAATACTTTCTTTTGGTATTTTTAATATACAGAAAAGTAAAAATCGATATGGATAACAGATAATAGAAAAAATGATTAAAAAATATTCTTGAGAAACACATAATAAGTTCTTATTTACGATAAACTAAGTATCTTTCACTTCTTTGTCAATAAATTTTCAAAAGTCAAGAGAATTTAAGAAGTTAAGAATAATAATCTCATGAATAAACTAAATACATTTTCTTCATAAAACGTGCAATATTTAGGGGAGTTTTTGAACTGCTACAACAAATGAACTAAAAAAATTACAACATTATTTTCACCAGTTTAGCAGAACAAAAACAGTTCTGATAAAAAAAATGGTTTAAATTTTGTATAATACTTATATCTTTACACATGCATTTTATAACTTCAGAATGCGTTTATTAAAAGACATTTTTCAGTGTCTGTCGATAAACGGAAGATTATCGCATCAAATCTTATTAAAATTGAGACCATTACAAAGCATTCATCTGAGCTTATAACAAGAGTTTTCAGTCGCACCAATAAATAATTTGCTAACGTATTGGCAATTTACCCTTGCAGCTCAGAAACAGAAGAGATTATCTCATCTGCTATTTTCTAGAAAAGAGGGATGAACCCATCAGAAATTTTATCGTTAAGCTTACATCGTCGAATCTTCAAACTTGCGAACGGCTTAGAAGCTTACGACTTAAGATTGTCATCACAAAAATGATATACTGCTGACAAAATTCGATTTTTTTTCCTTCGATCAGGCTCTTTCCAGCTTATTAACAAAGAACGTTCCTCTGGAGACGTATAGATACTCTTATATCTGTTTGATTAGGCCTAGTTCAGTGTTCTTGTTCTTTTTCTTCTTTCCGAAACGCGATGAGAACATTTTCGCAATTATTTTTCCGAAGCTGCGTGAAGAAGAAGCGGGGGAAAAAAAGATGACATCTTTTCTTCTCATTAAGATAATCCGTAATGTCGTTTGCCGTCGGTGAGAGATTTATTAGAGAGGATATTTTGTTCGATTGAACGAAACAAGGCTTAGCTGAAAAGGAAAAATTCGATTCCTTCTCTTGCCATCAGGAGTTTTTAGAAGAAGAAAAAAAGAAACTTAAGGTTTTGGGGAAGGTAACATGCATACAAAAACAAATAAAATGGTTGTAGATAAGTAACCTTTATTTGCTTTATCCATATTTGAATGATTCGTGTAAGTGAAAAATTTGAAGAAAAAATATCTTTACATATATGAATATTTAAAATGATGACTATCTTCTTAAAAATGAGTTAGTTAAAAGAACTTAAGCAAGAAAACTAATGTAACATAAATAAAAAAGTATATATTTACGATATAATGGTATAATCAAAAGATTAGATTATGCTAAAAACAATTTAATAATATCGAAATTTTGAAATTAGAACTCCTAAAAAATATTTGTTGCTTTTAATTTTGTGTCCCAATGTTAAATTCAAATATGAGTTGAAAAATTACTAATAAATTTGATAATATCCTTCTGAACTATTTTTTCATTGTTTTTAAATACCTACAAGAAATCCGTATGAGTGGTCTCCGCCAAACTTTCTCGTGTAGTCTGAAGTAAACTTGTCATATCAAACAGTGCTTGGAGTGATACTGGTGTAAAATAATTACGAAACACTAAAGCTTGACGTGGATTCAACAAACATTTTTATTCAATCTACAGTGCCAGCCTTCTAGATTTATTTGATAATTAATCACTGGTGTGTGTGATAATATTATCGGAAAATTTAATTTAAGCTTTATTCATGTTATTCTCAACTGACTTAAACAAAAAAAATTGACGCAAAACTGCACTTTCAGTCACAAATTTACACAATTACTTATATATATATATATATAACCGTTTGAGTGCGGTGAAAAGCTATTGTGCTTCACTTGCCGTAAAGGTAAGAATTCTTCCGCACTCAAACGGTTAAATCATCATCGCTTTTACATTTTTTAACTATTGTTAAGAACCAAAGCTAGCCACGTCATCTTCTTGGGTGGAGCCAGCTGCCAATCACTTAAACATCACGTGACCTGGCTGTTGATGTTTGTAAATTCTCTTTTATTCCAGCAGAAGCGAACTTGACCCTGGTACGAGGGGGAGTATGATCTCGGCTCTCTCCCGCGTAACTTTTAATGTGTAGTTCTCTAGGCCTGCTACACTAAGGCTTAATCCTATGCCTTTTGTTATTGTTACCAATAAACCTCAGAAAAGACAACCTGTGTCTACAAGTTATTTCAACGAGGCTACAATCTTCACCTATTTAGATAAGTTATTGCTCAATCTAGAAAAACAGCAATAGTTTAAATTTTTTTTTTGGATTTTCTTCATGGTGCCGAAACCCGGGAAAGATGATATTGGGTGATGATTGTGTGCATTGATGCTCTTGAAATTCTGCATTTATCTGCGAATATAACTCATCGTTGGACATTTAAACAGGTACTGTAAACTTTGTTTTATGCATGAAAATGGAAACTCTGGATAAGTTGAAGACGAAAAGAAAAATATCTCGTACTGCTTGTACAAAATTAATTAACAAGATTTATTTGTTCTTGGAAAGTTGTGATGTTAAAAAGGAAAATGATCAAGAACAGCTTTCGGAACATTTATTAAGTTTAGAGGCCAAACAATCAGATCTTAAAAACCTTAACAGTGAAATTGAGGATTTAATTTCCGATAGTTTATTATTTGAAACAGAAATTCAAAGCTCTCTTGAATATGAAGAGCAAATAAATGAAGCCAAGTTCAAAATTAAAAGCAAGATCAATAAGTTTAAAGTTGATCAACAACCTATCGCACCCCTTGCAGCTAATGTTTCTAGTGCAAGAACTAACTATCCTGCAACGACTATTAATTTGCCTAAATTAAGAATTCCCACATTTAGTGGAGATGCTAGCACTTTCCTAGAATTTATAAACAGCTTCAATAATGCCATTGACTCGAATGATTCATTAAGTAATGTTGATAAATTTATATATTTAAAGTCCTTTTTATCTGGTGAAGCTTATAAAATTGTTTCTGGTTTTTCTCTTACTGACGAAAATTACAAGTCATGCTTATCTTTGTTAAGTGACAGATATGGAAGGCAAGACCATTTAATAAGCCATTTCATAAATAGGCTATTAGAAATTGAACCAGTAAAATCCACTTTCAATCTCAAAGGATTGCGAAAACTTCATGACGAGAGTGAAATAAGCATCAGGAATTTAAATTCAATGGGGATTGCATCCGGAAATTATGGGCACCTGCTCACGCCCATTTTATTAAAGCAATTACCCCGGGATTTAGTCATTGAGTTCCATCGTAAGAGAGGGGATTGTGTCACTTGCGCTCAGTCTCATTAACGCTAACTCATTAGAGGGTGTCATTTGCGCTCACATGGTAGGTTTACTGCAATTTAATCACCTTTGGCAGGAAAACTTGGCGTGCATCTAGAGGGGCGAAAAAAGAATGCACGTTTCTCGCATTGATAAGATTAAGTGACATAATTAAGGGTCCTTATCTTCGAAATATTCGATTTTTTTTCTCACGGTAAAACTGTAAAATTTTCTTTAAGAACGCTAGATATATTTTTAATAGTTTATTTTAGATTAGGGGTTAGATTAAATTTAGATGAAAAAGGGAGTGCTAAAAAATATATAAATCTAGCTCAGGGCTGCACAACCTTTTCAGGATGAGGGGCCAAAATATGAAAAGAGATCATGGCGAGGGCCAAAAAAGCACATGAATGCTAAAAAATATTAAAAACGCGAAAACATTGGAGTTTTTTTTTATGGCAATACGCATGAATTACAATTATTACTTTACTTATTTTATTCATGCACACATTATGCAATAAATAAATGAATAAAACACAAACATTATAGCTACGATTACCTAAACCTAAAAAAGAGAGATTCCTGCTAAAAAGGGTGCAAACTTGAAATAGAATAACAGAGGAAAACTTTTTGATAATTATACAGAGAACGCAATTTAAATTTTGAGAAAAAATTAATAATTGAAATTAGTAAAAATAATGAATTTATTTAAAGTTATTGATTTTATGTTGGGCTTAATATTAGTTGTAGCAATGCGTAGAACAGCAGAAAGGTTCTCATCTCATTCATAATTTTGAATTGTTTAAATTCATTAGTGAGAAAATTTGCTCACAAATGTAAGTGCTTTTAAGAAAGTTGCACATGCAGCTGCATTTTTCTTTAAGCATAAAAATTCCTATAGCAAATCTTTTTAAAATTCTAATATCGGTTTACCTTTGAACTAATTTTTGAAAAAAAAATCAGACTTCTGTAAATCAATTTAGGCTAACTGCATACTCTCATCCACTAGATTAACATCAACAGAAAACGGAGAAGAAAATTCATCAAATTTCGTTTGGCACTTTTTAAAATCTGAAAACCGATCATCAAATGCTTTATGAAAGATTTCAATTGGATCATACTGCATTTTCGTGTGGAAATTTTTCACGTTCGCGAGCTTCTCCTATACGAAAATCGTACTCGCCGTTAGCCATGAAGGGAACAAACTGAAAAGCTTCGTAATAAAAAGTAAATAAACTTAATGAACAATTGTTAATTATTTATTCTGATGTAGAATCGTTTTCTTTTCAGATTTTTATCCTTTTTCATTTGAAAAAAAATCTCATTTCATTTTAAATTAGTCCTATTTTATTAACAACATTCTCGGGCCAACTTCGAAGGCTATGGGGGCCAATTTTGGCCCGCGGTGCATAGGTTGTGCATCCCTGATCTAGATGATAGAATAAACCGAACAGTAGAAAAATATTCTTTTGACAAGGACTTAAAAAGCTGCCTCGTAACTCTTGCTACTATAACAAAATTGTTATAAAATTATTTTAAAGCAATGATTAATAAAATTTTATTTGAAATTTTTTTAAATAATACTAATAATAATTGAAAAATAATTCAATAAGAATTGAAAAATAATTTTTAGTAATAAAATAGAATTGAAAAAACTAAGCAAGTGTAAACTTGAAGAAATAAAATTCTTATAGGTAATATGAATATTTTTTCATGAATTGGTTACTCTTTCTTACTTTTTTTGCTTATATTAATCTTTCTACTTACCATCAATGGTTAAAATTGTATTTAAGTTGCAGTGTGAAAGAGAATATTTTGTGTATTTTAAAAACTGTTGAATTGAAATAATTTATTTGATTTGTGTTATATATTTGAAAAATAGCATTTTCTTAATAAGCTATTTAAATACACTTACAAGTTTTTTTTATTGATACATTGAATAACCACTTTACAATGTTGAAGTATTTCAAAGAAATTTTTAAAACGCACATGTCTACTGCTAAATAATTTTATCTAATTATCATAAAGATGATGATGAAACTAAAAGCAAACGCATTTCCTTAATACTTATTACTAACACTTATTTGCTATCATATTTGATAAGATATTATGCTTCAAAGATTCTAAATTATTCAGCATGAAATTATAATATTTATTTCCTTGTAAATTATGTCCAAACAAAATGCTATAACAAATGTCCAAATTACCATCAATATTTGAAATTTTTAAAAATGAAAATAAAATAATTATTACATTTTTAGCCTTTCCTTAGAACTACTTAATTTGTTTGAATATTATACTATGTCAAACTATAATTTATACTAAAAATGGAAAAATCTTAATAACCACCCTGATTGTGATATAGTCAAAAATAATTAAATAATCTTTTTAAAAATTGTCACTAAAAACTATAATATTAAATTTTAGAATAACAAACCTATAAAATAATTGTTAATTTGTCAAATATTTGCAATATTGCTGGAAGGAAATTGAAATAATGTTTGATAACTTGTCGTTTAAAACTATAGGTGTATAAAATTTTTATTATAACAATTGTAGATATAAAAGTGTGAAATTTTTTAAATCTCCAAAGCTTTCATGTCATTTTATGTTTTTAAACTAGCTAGTACTCAAGTTTTATGTCATTTTAGTAGAAATAAAATTACATTATTTATTTAAATCAGATTCATTAAATCAGTTCAATAGTACAAAATGGGTTTTGATTTTCTAGTTCCTATCAACATATAAAATCTAAACTCAAGTTTGATATTTTATGAACTGTAGCATTTCTTTTTTTATTCGTTTATTCCTCAAGATATAAAAGCACACATATTGTTTGGTGTCTTTTTATATTAATTATAATTTTTTTCTTAAGTTTTTTTCCAACTCCAATAAATGATAATGATTACAAATGTTTTCTGAGAGTATGGATAGACCTCTTGATCTGAACATCAAACTCAGAAAATAATTTAAATTCTAATTTAAGCCCCTTTGGGGGAGCCTCCTTCCACCCCTCAAAAAAGAATAACCTAACATTATTAATTTCAAGCTGTTTAAATTCTATTTCTGCTTCGCTAAAGCCTATAACATATTTATAACCTTTTCAATAAATTATTTTAAAAAATATCCTGGAATTATATTAATTAAAGGGCATAAAAATTTGTCCCAAATTAACTCCTTCGACACCTATTCAGAATTGCATTATAACACTTGGGCATATGTAATAGGGTTCATGTGATATAAGGACTGACTTTTTGAATTAATAAGCAAAGATTAGTCAAATATCCACTGATAAAGTTAATTCATTTCTTAGTTTAGATATAAGTCTTGGTATTTAAGACCAGGGATAATGATTTCCCGCCCTCTTTTGTACACTTAGCTTTCGTGAATTCTGTTGTGTCGTTCTGTGTTGTGCACGTCGCCTTCGCTTGTAAATAATGCCTGCTCCCGTGATGGAATAAAAAGAACTAAAAATTCAACCTGTATTCTCCATGATTTCGGCCACGACTCTGCTATTTATTCTCAGCAAATCATTTAAATGTTTTTTCATTATATATATATATATATATATATATATATAAATTTTTGCTCAATTGCCTACCGTTTTTTAAATGAAATTTTGTAATTGGAAGTATGTCTGGAAGCAGAATTTTTTTTAAAAAAAACTTATTCCTATTTGCAACGATGTAATGCTTTTTAGAAAAAAAAGTGACTTCAGAAACCTTTCTATCATAGGTATGAAATAAGTCTTATCTTACGCCATAATATTGAAACATTTGCTATTGTAATTTCCCTTTCGGTTACAATAAAGGTTAAATTTACATGAATCTATACTTTTGGCAAGAAATTCAGAGATGAAAAAAGAAGGATAAAAAAGGAAGGAATAAAATATAAAGTAACATATTTAATTTCTAGCTTTCTTTCATGCTTAGATCTAGGATAGATTTAAAATTGGTATTAAATCCCTGCTGCTACCGCTTTTAAGAAAATTAGACAGAAATTTACTACTTTATTACCTGCGAATAGAACTTTAGCACATGATGCTGTATCTGAGAAAATGAAGCGCTTTAATGTAGTACCTGTAGATGCTGCATTTAGATATCGTTTGTGGTACATTAGATTATGTATAGTTAAATCTGACAGTAAATGAAGTAATGTATTTCAGATTTGAAGGAATTTCCGTAATATGCTTTTCTCCCCTTGAGAATTAACCAGCAGCTGTTTTTTTTTTTTTTTTTAATTTTAAATATGATTCTTATAATTTATTATAGCCGAAGCGCTTATTATTTTGCAAAAAAATATAACTTATTTGAACATCTTTAACGTAAAAAAAGTACATTAGCTCATTTCAAGTATCCGTTTGTAGATTATATAAACATAAAAGCATACATACATATTGAAAGAACTAAACATTATTAATATCCATTTAAATTTGAATAAAAAACACTTTTTATGTTTTTTTTCATTTTGTTAAATAAAATTAAACTTTAAGACATAAAAAGATAAAATCCTCCTAAAACTAAAAAATATAATTCACTTTGATAGATAAAATTTGTATTACGTGCATCAAAATTATAATTTTTATAAATGTCTTCAGTGTAGGAAAATTATGAACATGTTCCTTTATAGTAAATTTTTAAAGCAAATTTCGCACACTCTACTTATTACTTTTATCAATCGTTTGAAACGCGGTTTCGGTCATTAGCATTTTTCCCACGGCAGCCTTTTAACGTTATCAGAGATATGGAATGTCATTCTCACTGTGACGATGATTGATTACCATATGGCGCAGATTGTAAAATCGCCAAATTTTACATACAAAGATAAAAATTATAATGTGGTACCCTTTTTAAGGCTTGAGCGCAAATGACACCCTCTAATGAGTTAGCTCTAATGGGATTGAGCGCAAATGACACAGAACCGCATCTACCATCTTTCTTTAATTTATGGCGTTTTTGTTCGTCCGAGA
>JAOUZG010016644.1:6412062-6442062 GCA_026289955.1 Argiope argentata | reverse complement strand
CCCTTTTAAATGGGGACACATTCATACTACTCACAGATAGTACACAGAAGAACAACCATGCCGGAACCGGGACTCCCAGATCACGAGGAAGACGCGCTACCTCTGTGCCAGGACATCAGTGACATTTCCTTTTAACCCCTTATATGATACTCGCATGTAATAGTTAGGAAATATTAACTTTAGCATTTTTGCTAGATCTGTTTATGTCCTTCTTATCTAGTATTTTTGGCGCTTAATCTCTTAAATGCTTTAATAGTATTCAAAAATTGAATTTATGCTTCAGAGAAGAAAAAAAATCAACAGACTGAACCAAAGACATGACACAAAACTGCACAGATTCCGGTATCAAATTTGATATATTTAAGCCATTGCCTCTTTGAATTATTGAGTATACATGTATTTGGAAGTATAGACCGACAGGCAGTCAATCCGTAGCTGTATTTGTCTAAGAATTTGACACGGGTCTACACTACAAATATTAAATCTATGTGCTGTATTTTATCTTTATTTCATAGCTCTCTCCGTTTCTTAATTATCGTGTTGACTTATATTTGAAGAGCAGACGCTCGTATTTCCATCGAATAGATTTTACACAAAATTTGAAAACGTATACAAAAAAAATAGAAAAAGGTAACGAAAAGATAATTGATTTCAATTCAACAAAAATATACAATTACATAAAAAAAAGTTTTACATAATATAAAACTTCATTTTTGAAGTATAATTAAGATCAAAAATATTATAATTATTGTTTGAATGATATTTATTCAATACTATAATGAATGTTATCTCCATGATATTTATGCAATATTATAATGAATGTTGTCTGAATCCTATTTAATCAATTTATCTGATTCTTTGTATCAATTTAGGAGAGTAATCATATTTATTCAATTGCCTACTATATATATGCAGCATCAAAGCTATCGGAAAAGGATTTACAATTATAACTGAGTTATTATCATTTCAGAACATGTTATTTCGGGAATGAGGTAAACAAAAATTCGTAGGCGAAAAATCGAAATTTTATTATCTGTAGGAGCAGCTCAAAAAAATCAGCTTTTAATAACGCGTTGTCATCCCATTTACAAAAGGTCTGATTTAAAAAAATAAGTCAATGACTACAGCAAATAAAACCTAGAAAAATGTCATTTTGAACACGTGATTATGTGAAATGAAATAAATAGGAAACGAGATATTTTTCTAAATAATAAATGCGAGTAAGTTTTTTGGATCATTTGCGATACTAAAGGGACTCATTCGATGAAACGATTAAAATGAATAAAAATAAAATTTAACTTGCACGAGCACGCGGTGCTTGACCGTTCAAGAAATAATACTAAAATAGGTACTATATATAGGTGTAGGTATAGGAGAGATGAATTTAAAATAGGTTTTAAATTCATCTCTCATCTCAAACTCTAAACAGCCTGATTTATTGAATTACCAATGGTGTAAATAAATAAATTTAAAAAAAAACAGCAAATTAACGCAATAACGCATATCTATCTTTTCTCACATTATGAATCGGAGAATAAGAGTCAATCTTTGAGCAGCGAAACTCAGCAAATCCGATTGAATCGCAACGAGATCCCTAAATAACCTCGTAGTCACATTCGCTCAATTTGGCCCGATTGATTTCCGAATCAATTACTGCCTCTTTTCCCCGGGGCCCAAAAAACCCTCCCACCCCGTTTTTCTGGACCGTTGTCACGTCGTCCCGACTTGAAGTCTCATTCTCCGGCCGTACCGCCGCTTAATTATCTCGGAGATTCCGGGGCAAATGGAATAATCCGTTTTTCCGTTCCGGTGAGCACGTGTTTGCAGCTTGATTAGGGAGAATGGATACAGTGTATGGGTGGGGGGATTAGATAAGACAGGCATTATACCATATATATATCTATATATACTTTTTTGGGGGGGGGGTGTTATTTTTATCGGTGATGTCCCTCCTTTCATTTACTTATTTATTTATTATTTTATTTTGTTTATATTTTGTGATTTATTTTATTCTATCATTTTATTTTATTTTTGTTTAATCCTTTTACTTAATTTTAGTGGGGTTTTTTTCTTCCATTTTTATTTGTGACAAATTTTTATTTTATTTTATTTTTTATTAATTATTTTTTGTGTATTATTTTATTTTATTATTTATTAATTATTTTTGTGTATTATTTTATTTTATTATTTATTATTTTTTGTGTATTTTTTATTTTATTATTTATTATCTTTTGTGTATTTTTTATTTTATTTTATTAATAATTTTGTGTATTTTTATTTTATTTTATTATTTATTATTTTTGTGTATTTTTTATTTTATTTATGATTTTTTTTATTTGTGTACATTATTATTGTATTTTAATAGCATTTTTTTTCATTTATTTTTTATTTGTGTCCATTTTTTCATTATTATGTATTAATTTTTCATTTTTTTGTTTGTGTCATTTTCATTTTATTATTTATTTATTTGTTTCTGTTTTTATTATATTTTATTATTTTTTGTTTCTATTTTTATTTTATTTTATTATTTTTTGTTTGGTTTTTTACTTGTGTCTCTTTTTATTTTATTTTATTATTTATTATTTATTTTCGTTTGTTTATATTCATTTTTATTTTATTTTATTTTATTCTTATTTTTACTTGTGTCTATTTTATTTTATTTTTTAATATTTTTTTATTTTCGTTTGCTTCTATTGATTTTTATTTTATTTTTTTTTACTTGTGTCGATTTATTTTATTTTTTAATATTTTATATTTATTTTCGCTTGTTTCTATTCATTTTTATTTTATTTTATTTTATTATTACTATTTTTACTTGTGTCTATTTTATTTTATTGTTATTTTTTTACATGTGTCTATTTTATTTTATTTTTTATTTTTTATTTATTTTCATTTGTTTTTGTTCATTTTTATTTTATTTATTTTTTACTTGTGTCTATTAATTTCATTTTATTTTATTTTATTATTTATTTATTTGTTTTAGTTTCTATTCATTTTTATTTTATTTTATTGTTCATTATTTTTATTTGTGCCTAGCGTTTTAGGCATCTAAAAACATGTTTGGTATTGAGTTTATCTATCTGTCTCTAGCACAAGAACTGAAAAACATTTTGAGCCAGTACAACGGAATTTGGCTTATGATCTTCCCACCAGTTTTGAAGATTTTTATCACATTTTAAATGAAATCTGTAATGTAAATTCGATTACCCAAAAATCATTTGAACAAGACGACTAAAATTTGGTACTCAGTCTTTAAACCAAATTTGAAGAATTTGAAAGAAATTCATTCACAAAAAAATGTATCTCTGTCCAAGAACTCACTGCAAGATGATTCTGAAACGTAAATAAAATTTAGTATATAGTTTTAGATATGTAAAGTGAAGATCAGTATTAAATATTAGCCTAAATTTTTAACCTAATTTGTTTCAGTATGTATATTCGCATGTCCATAAAAGCAACATCTCAAAAACTCTACATTATAGATAAATGAAAATTAAATGTTATTTGTTTATTTAATCATGATTTTTTTTGTATTGTATTTCCAAATGACATTTATGTACATCTAAAATATCTAAAACATTGAACCTCTATCCTTAAAGAAAATAAAGAATTGTCATTTGAAAAATAACATGTGTTGAAAATTATTGTGTAAGGCTATTCACATTTCAATAAAAAATTGAGTAATTCCAGCCAATTCTCATAACCTACTTACGAGTTAATTTTTTAAAAAACTGACTATCTATTAAATTTAATATAAAAAATTAATTTTGGAAATTCAAGTGTAAAAAAAAATGTTAAAAACTGTTTTTAAAAAATTAAATTACTGTTTCCAAAATTAATACAATTTTATGTCAAAGAATTAAAAAAATTTTAATCAATAGAAACATTAATATTTTAATGAAATTTTTTCAAACAAGTTTTTACAGACGGTATTAAATTTATTTTTTCTTCAATTCACAAAAAGGATTTTAAATTGTTTTTAAAAAGTAATTTTTCTTTCATTTACAATTTAAAACGAATCTTAAAATTTTTTTGTTATAGTTCTTTGTTTTTTTAAAACATTTTTCAAATAATTCTTATCGGAATAATTTTATTAAAGCGTTCTTAGAGCATTCTTAAAAGAATATTCTCGGAACATTATTAGCATTCTTAGAAAGCCTTTTTATACAAGTTTATAGTTTATAGTTCTTTTCTGATATAAGTCTATAATTATAGTCTTGTAAAAGTTTATACTTTAAAGTCTACAGTTTCAGAATTCTATTCTTGTAAGAATAGTTTTTCAATATAACATGAGTTCCAAGTTTTTAAGAAGTTTCATGAAACATCTTATCAATTTGAAACAAATCTTAAATCACAACTCTCGAAATGATCTAACTTTCTTTTTGCAATCCAAAGGTCATTCTTGTTAAACCAAGAATCGCCATCTTGCATTAGACGCACAAACTACCTTAGTTCTCCAATGGTAATTAAAGTATTCCAAACAACTGTTGACTAAGGCTAAAATTTTCGAAGTCCGAGAAATTCGAAAGAACTCTTCTGTTACAATGTCTCGTCTAACGAAGAGGAGGCATTCGTGTCCACTCTGGACCCATCACCCTCATTAGCGCCAACTGCCATCGATCCCTGCAGTGGCCCCGGGCATTCCGTCATGGCAAATGTCCTAACGAGGAAGACCTACCCGATAATGCACCCCCATTAGGAAGCGCTGTCCTGCTCGTCGCAAGAGTCTCACACTACGTGCTTGTTCGGAAAAGTCAATAATTTGAGAACTGCCAGTTGGCACAAGTACCGTAGAGCCAATGCGGAAACACTCGGATGTAAATGTCAGCAAAAGCCTGGTTCGCCATTTAGTTATGATATGCATCGATTCTGTATAGAAAAAGACTACTGGTCCGGCGATTTGGCAAGAAATTATAAATTTCCATATAAACAGATGGTAAATAGTATTAATATTTCCATACATCATTTGAATATATAAGAAAAATAAATCAGATGGATTTGTCAGTACTCTATGGTACAAAATCCATATTTAGCTGAGCTGCACCATACTCATGGGGTTAAAATATTTGTATCAGTTTATGATAAAAGGAATGTATACGAAATAAAAAAAGTGTGAAAATGAGTGTCATGTAAAAGTTCAACAATGATATTAACGGATGTGGGGAGAATTGCGCTAGACCCGAACTCCCAATCTTATGTTTAGAAGCCGAGTAACCTATCAGTTGGGTCAAAAGTGCACTTCAGTCCGAGGGATGTTATCAGGCTTATATAGAATTCACCACATCCTCTCCCACCAGTGAGTCGGTGGATTAGACGAGCGATACCTACGTGAGGTGTTAGTGGTGGTGTTAACAACTGACGTATTTAATGCGCGTCTAGGTCTTTGATTTGCCGATAGACGGCGCCACGACAGTTGAACGAAGCTAAGTGCGAAGGTTGCGTTTATCCAAGGGTCGCCGGGTTACCATTGTTGGATGTGTATGTATTGCGCCAGGGTCGAACTCCCAATCTTATGGTTAGTAGCCGAGTAACATATCCGTTGGGCCAAAAGTGCACTTCAGTTTGAAGGATGTTATCTGGCTTATATAGCATTCACCACAATATAACCTATGGAACAGTACTAAAAAGTATGGCTAATGTTGTTTATATGTACCAAGCAAAAACAGCATGGCATTGCTTGTGACATAGCATCCAAAAAGAAAAGTTAGCTTTAAACTTAAGACTAACCTCCACTCGATATGACGTGGGCATGTTACACAACATCGAACAAACATAAAAATATGTTTAGAAATTATCAAAAATAGCTACAAAACAATTATTTATAGCTCACATTCAGAAATATTTAGACTGTTACAAATGCAAAAATAGGATTTATTTATAGGCAAAACAATTCACTAAGATTATACAATAGAAAATCAGTTTGAAAATTTTAAAATATATAAATAAGTCATTGCACCCACTGGTTTATCAACTTTGTATAATCTGACATGAAAATAAAAATCAGTTTTCTTCATAATATGTTTAGTAAACTATATTGCCTTTTTTCCTCCTGGTGCCAAAATCAAAAGGATTTATTTGAATGTAACCCTAGATAAAGTACATAGAGTTGTACATGAGAAAAAACTTTTTTTCTCTTAAGTGAATTTCAGCATAATGAATTTTGAATCGCTGTTTAAAATCAGACGTAAACAAAGAAATTTATCGCATATGCATATCACATCTCTTGCTATTTGCACATGTGCTGTTTGAGGTTTTTGTGCAAGCGCCGATAAGTGCAAGTTAAGATGCACGAATCGCAGTAAAAAGTTTTTAGATGCACGAATCGCAGTAAAAAAATAATTAAAATTAAAAAACTCCCCTTTTAATTTTGAAATGACTAATGTACTAAGCCCTTCCCCAATAAATGCTCTACAAATTGATATAAATTTTAAGATGCACGAATCGCAGTAAAAAAATAATTAAAATTAAAAAACTCCCCTTTTAATTTTGAAATGACTAATGTACTAAGCCCTTCCCCAATAAATGCTCTACAAATTGATATAAATATCTCCAATATCTGTTTACTGTTTCTCGAATCCCTGAGGTTCAAAAATACAGATGCTTACAGGATATTTCATTGTGTACTATGTATGCTTACAGGATATTTCATTTTGTACTATGTATAGACTAGGAAAACCAATATTCAAAAAAAAAAATCTTAACATGAGGAGTTTCGGAAAGCAAGTCGCCCAAATTAGGGGGAAATTTCTGAAAAATGTAAGAAGCTATGAAGATAATCCTGGACATCTTAAAAGGATGTGTAAAGCAAGCATAAGATTGTTACAAATTGAGCGAAATGGTGTTCTTTCCCCCGTCAACAAATGCCGATGGGTGAATCTAATATGATCAATCCTCAATCTAGTTGAAATGGTGTCCAGTTTCCTGCTAGCATAGAGAGAGATATGCAGTCGTAGTATTTGATTGTTTGAAGTTCACTATTACTTTTTATGCATGCTGTTTTTCAAACGAATCAAATATCATCGCCCAACGTCTTTTAACCATAATATTTTATGTCGATTGTTATATATGCTGTTTATATTTTTCTGAATGTTTTTAGACAATATCTAAGGCTTCATGTGAAATTAACCACTTAACTGTTTTATTTTCTTTACTTATCTAATAAGATGACACATTATATTCTAGGAATATTTTCTTATTTTGTTTCAAATGTAAATCCATTGAATGCGTGACTTATCTATGTATTCGAAGTAATTTTCATATTGAATTATAATCATTATGAATCGTTTAATTTTATCGTTAATTAATGGGCAAAATTGTTAAGCGGTTAACGTGGATTCTAACCAGTCACATTTTCTCTAAAACTCTCTAGTTAGTCGGCTGTAATGCTCCATCAAAACTACCATTATGAATTCAAGGTCCTAGATCCAATAGAAATATCGACATAAGAAAAATGGGAAAAAATTTATTACAATACAATTCTGTAAATCTTCGTCATTTCAAAAACGTAGATAATCTTTCAACAATCCATCATTAATTTTAAAAACTATGTTAAAAGTATAAAAGATATTCCCACACTCATATATATTTTTGATCTTATATTAATTTATGTAACACATCGAAATCAATGATTTCCTGAATACAAATTATATTCACATTTACAATTCTTTAATATTTAAAATCAAAATTAAGCAAATTTATGATTTAAAATTAAATTAAAATCAAAAAGATAAATTTTTAAATGACCTTGGGTCAATGATGCGCATGGTCTACGGACTATTCATTCCCTTGGATAACACGGCATTGATGTTGACCTTAAACGGTGGCAGGTATTTGCTAAAGAATAGATAAAATACTAAAAGGAATTATATGTATATCAGCAGAAATTTTAGTGTATATCGATTTAATATATCCACATGATTAACCCCTTAACCGGTTTATTTTCCTTACTATCTAATAAGATGACACCTTCTATTTTGGAAATATTTTCTTATTTTGATTCAAATGGAAATCCATGAAATATTTTCCTTACCTACGTATTCGAAGTCATTTTACTATTGAATTATAAATGTTATGAATGATTTATTTTTTGTTTACAGCTATCAAAATTTGATGAATCGATGCACGTACGGCGTACGGGCAAACCGATTAAGGGGTTAAATATCATAAAGATATATATGTAATGAAAAGGTTTGATGATCGTGAACGTTCTTCAGGTATAGGACATTTCTGGTGAACTTTAATTTGAAAATAATGGTTTCTTTTAACCCTTCTTTGCATGATTTTTTTTCTTTTTCGAAAAATAAATAATGGTGATATAATTCGTGCCCTAAATTAAAATAAAATTGTTTTTAAAAATTCCAAAACAAATATATAATATACAAGGCCAAATAAATAAAATATGTTATAATATAAATATATAATATAAAATAATTAAAAAACAATATGATGGAAATATCTATCATCATGCAAATTTACATATTAAGATCTTCAATGCTCCTCTCTTCTAAATTTCTCCAGTAAATATCGCTTTTATTAGAAATAAAATCACTGATTAATTATTTAAAAAATATTCCAGAAATCGCATGTTTCTTCAAACCTCAACAAACAACGAAATGGCAAGTTCAAAACCACTTTAATGATTGTGACATTTGATTTCTTTTGACTATTCTATTCCTTATTCCGCAATAGTCGAGATAAAAGCTGCTAGCAACAACCAATTTATAGTACAACTATTTTGACTACAGTTATTTGTTCAATAAATGTTATGATGGAAATTTCCATCGTCATGCAAAGAAGGATTAATAGAGGGGGGATTCATATCGAGTGATGCTTAGTTACTATTTACTTGAAAAATCCAGAAATTTCCCCTTTTTTCGGATAAAATCCTACAAGACAATGAGGAATTAATCTCGTCTGACCCAATTCCTGAACAAATGTTCGTCTCATATCTCAACCAAGCTCTCCTCCAGGATGTATTAACACCAATAGAATTCATCTACTCATACTGCCCAACGAGCATCACCTTCATCATCATAATATTGAATATAGTTTCTTTTTCTGTGTCTGTATGTAAACAAAAAAAAATTTCTTAATAAATATTTCCACTTATCTTTCCAACCAACAAGGAATCCTAAATATTCCAAGTTTTTGGATACTCTATGTATAAAGAAAGTATGTGATTATTGTCTAAATATTTTCTCGGAAAATTTATTAATATTTTTTTACAAAATCTGCTGAACGAAGCTTAGTCTCTCAGGTATTTTCTCTTATTAGAAAATAAAAACTAAAAAATAATTATCATTCAGAAGGTAATTTCTTCACATTTTGTTACGAAAACGAAAGCAATTGAGCCAAACAGCTAACAATAAATTCACATGATACATTATTTAAAGAATTGAATTTGATCTTAATTTCATGCAAAAGACTCTTAGGAGAAAATTGTTAATGTAATCTGAGAAGTAGCAATTGCTTCGACGATATAAGCTCATTAATTGTTTCCAAAATATGAACAAATTACAAAATAGATCTTCAAATTAAAAGCATTTAATTCCTTCCATGAATTCCGAGGACATTAATTTCAGTCAAAGGAATAATTATCTCTTAGATCTACGATAACTTAAACCGATTATTAATCTTTCTTTGTTTCCCCATTTTTCATTAATTTTAAGACACGATTAAATTTCTTTCTTTAAAGCGAAATTATTAAGTTTAAAGCAATAGGGAAATGCTCTGACAATTAAGCTATTGACTTAATTACTGACATGCACAATGTTAATCGCCTTTAAAATGATGATTTTAAGTAAACGAGAAGCATTTAATATTTTATCATCAAATTAGATATTAAATAAGCAAACTAGAATAGTTTCAGCTATTCAGAATAATAAGGCAAGATAAATTGATGTCACTTATATTCCATTCGTCGTATTTTAAAGTGCTTTTGAAAAAGATTGAGATTCAAAGATAGGTATATAAATGAAAATCATTATCTTCATTTTGTGCAATTACCTTTCAATAACTTACACGAATATTTTGAATATGAGTTTAAAATACAGATAATTCTTAAGATCATTATTTTAGCTAATTTTAATAATTTATTTTATTTTACTATTTACTAAAATAAAAAAAAGATATTATAATCCTCATTTTTAAAGATATTCTATAATTGTTTACGAATATTTCTGGTTACAAATCCTTAAATTTTCAGCTTTTTTTTATGTCCCTTTGTATATAAATGAAATAAAGTTAGTGGTACCCAATGTTGCCAATACCTTTCAAGTTTAAGCGTTTGATAGATTGTAGTATCGTTTGATAGATTTAAACAATCACCTCTCTCTCTCTCTCTCTCTCTCTCTCTCTCTCACACACACACACACACACACACACACATACACACGATTTTTAAAAAATAAGTTAATGACTACAGCAAATAAAACCTAGAAAAATGTCATTTTGAGCGCGTGATTATATGAAATGAAATGAAATAGGAAATGTCATATTTTTTTGAAACAATAAATGCGAGACAAAGTTTTTTTGGGTCGTTTGCAATTCTAAAATGACTCATTCAATGAAACAATTAAAATGAATAAAAATACAATTTAACTTGCCCAAACACAAGAAAGGATGTTCTGACTCGATACTTTGAAATATGCATAGCAGATTCCATTTTAATCTTTATTTATTACTAGCCGCCTTTGGCGACCAGTCGGTTCGCCAGTATTAATGCTCGCTAAAATTTTTATATAATATTTTATGTAGTTGTGTCTCATAACAGGTTTATCACCATAATATTTTTAAACAAAACAAATTTTGATTATCATATAATTCATTTATAGTATTATTTAGTATTATTTTCTACAGATGTTCTGTTCATTGTACTACTCATCTTTCTCTTTCTATCCGAGCAATAATTGTCCCGGAATTGATATTTTACTTAAATGGTGGAGGGAAAGGTCTAAAATTCTACGTTTTTATAGAATAAGAAGATTAACATTTTCATAAATGTAAACACACTAAACAAATAAAGACACAATTGGTTTTCAAGAGATGCGAAAGTTTAAAAACAGCTTGGAAAATGCCTCGCACAGACGAAATAATGGTGACACACACACACCCTTCTTTTCTTTTCTTTTTTTTTCTATCCTTTTTTTCTTCACTGCTTTTCTTTTTACAAACCTTTTTTTCGCTTTGTTATTTTTTTTCTTCCCTGCCCAGACTTTATTTTGAGCAGTCATAGATCAAATATTCATACAGACTAATAATAAAAGCAACTATTTTGTTTCTTTTTTAAACAACCCGTTATCTATGAATGAAAACCAACTGACTTCCCGTATTTCTTTCTAAACAAATCATAATTTATTACTTTCTGCTATCTTACTCAGTTGTGGGGGAAGGAAATGCAGATTTTTGGCGGGAAAGTAAGAAAAGTGTCATTTTAACTATCTTCCTCGCAGTTTTTTCATATTTTCTCTCCATAAAAACCATCCTCGTGTCTTAACGAAAATATTAAAATAAAAATTAGCAGAATCGGTTGAACCGTTCTCTAGTTTTGAGCTTAGTAACGCATTTCGAGTTCCATTTTTATTAATATAGATTTTTTGGATGATAAAATGAATATTTGAATAAATCTGGCGCATCATGGCCAAAAATGGCTTTTGCGCCATGAAAACCAAAACAAACCAATCATAACCTCTTATTTTATTTGTTTATGCACAAACAAAAAGCTTTATTGGACACTACTTGAACTAACCTAATATTTACAATAAAATCATAATCTATATTAAATTTTGTTATTGAACCATCAAAAGTAAGATTGCTCATTCTGAATCGTGTGTAATAACTGCAACTTTTAGGACTTTAATTAACAAAGTTTGTATGAGTTCCTTACACAAATATATTAGATAAGCATCAAATTTTGAAACAAGCCAGTGAATGGGAAGAATTTTACATTTTAAGAAGATTGCAATACTTTTTCTATATTTCATATACTAAAAAAAGTTTTTAAAAAAAGAATATTTATTCTTATATGAAATTAGTTTTTTAGCTATCAAGCGCCTTTTAGCCACTTATGTTACATACATCTAATCAAAACTGTCTTTGCTTATTACGATGATACACATAACAAGAAATTTGATCTAAAGAATGTTCTTTTATTCTAAGCACACAATTTAATTCTATCCTGAAGAAGCTAAAAAATAAAATAATAAAAATGCACGCGAAATTTCACAAAAAAGGAACGCAGAGGACAATGCAAGAAGTGTCTATCGTTCTGTTTCAAATTCTTTTGAATTTTCCTGCGCGTCCATACATCCATTCAGAAGTGTCTGGAAAATCTGCAAACACTTCATTCTTCGGGCCGTGATTGTTTATTTTTTACAGCCTCTCCAGCGGAGGTTTATATCGAGCCAAAGGGTGGCGATTGGCGTCTTTGTGTGGCTCGAATCTACTAAAGCTGTGACGCGCGAAGAGGCGACAAATACAATGGAGACGGGACCCGCATGCTTTACAACCGGTGGGGGCCGACCACAAAATTCGACAAGCTCGAAGAACAAAACAAGACTTCAATTCCGGGATACATAAGTGGTTGAGTTTATCTAGCCATTTCTTAAGTAATCAGTGACACTTAAAAACGTCAACATGGTTATCAATTTTTTATTCTGAATTGTCTTATTTATTAACAGAAAGATTTCACCGTACATAATATTAGAATTTCATATATATCTTCTAGCCGCTTTCGTAGACCAGTTGATTCGCCATGATACTGTCGTACTTATTTTCAATTAAAAGTCCTGTGTAAAATTTGATATTTGTGATTAACAAAACATTTCAAGTGTTAAATTTTGATTTCAAGTGTTAAAATACAGCATTTCAAGTGTTAAATTTTGATATATATTAAAGCCATGAGTTATATAGTATATTAAACCAGTTATATATATTATATGTGTTACAATTAAAGTATGAAATCCGTTATTTTATAGAATAACTAGTTATTCCGTGAAATAACTGATCGTGTCATTTAAAATGTAAAACTCTCCCGTATTTCATGGTTTAACTAGTTATTTCATATAATAACGATCAGCAGCCCTTTAAAGTGTAAAATAATCTATATCATATAGCTCGCACGACAAATTAATGTCGGATAAATCTCATTCTGAAGCCTCTGTGGGGTTTACCGTCCGTATCCCAGTTCCTGAAGTTGACAGAGGAAAAGGCGATGCCAAATCTATTTTAGCTATCATCATAAAAAGAACCGAAGAAGGATTTCTTGCAATTGGGCACAAGAAAAGGCCACGTAAAACAATTATATTCCCGATCCCAGTTCAGTGTTTGCGAACGAAAATTAATTAAAATCGAAGAAGTACCGGATGTAGTAATATTGCTCCGGTCGGTTACTATAGCTCAAAGTTTAGGTACTAGTCAGGGATTTAAAAAATGTTCGTGTAAAACCCAGTGTGTCAACAAAAAATGTTTTTGTTTTAGAAATATTGTTCTTTGTAATTCCAAGTGTCATTCTAGTAATCCTGGTTGTAACAAATGATTTTATGGTACGTTTCCATAAATACCACTTATACGCTGCATAAATTAGATAAATTACTTCTTTTTTATTTTAATTGTCTATCATTAGTCTATTTATGGAATACCTAGTTATTTCATTTTAGATAAATTGTTTATTTTACACTTTAACTGTTTCTCATTAGTTAATTCGTAGAATACTTAGTTATTTCATAGAATAACTAGTTAAAGTGTCTCATTAATTCAAATGTGGCAATTTAGTAATTCTTGTTGTAACAAATGATTTTATGGTACGTTCTCATAAATACCATTTATACGATGCATAAATTAGATAAATTACTTCGTTTTCATTTTAATTGTCTATCATTAGTCTATTTATGGAATACCTAGTTATTTCATTTTAGATAAATTATTTAGTTTACACTTTAACTGTCTCTCATTAGTTAATTTATAGAATACCTAGTTATTTCATAGAACAACTAGTTAAAGTGTCAAATGAATAACATATTACACATTTTAACGGAAACGATCAGTTATTTCATGGAATAACTAGGTATTCTATAAAATAACTGCATTATATACTTTAACGGCAACATATATATTATTAGTTTTATATATTATTGTTTGATATATATTAAGGCTAATAACCATGCATGCGTTTTATTCATTACGTATCTTAATCACTCTAATGGAATCAGATCTCTAGACGTCATAGTGCTATTATAAACTAAATAATTAGCTAAACCCTAATTTCAATTATTAGTAGCCTTTAACGACCAGTCGGTTCTAAATATTAAAAATTTTTAAATTTTTAAAAAAATATTTTTTATTAAGTGAAAACATGATGTTATTTTGGTTAGGAGGTTTTGGTGTCTCCGAAATTTGGAGGCTAGAATTATTAGTTTTTTCATTAGTAAGTAGCGAATCACTTGACCATGACATTTGAGGTTTGTTTTTCCAGTAATTTTTTAATATTTAATTAAATTAATTATCAACTGCTTTATGTTTGTGGTTTCTACGAAATGACGTCATCTTTCAGTTTTTTTAAAAAACTTCTTACTTTTAAATAATTAATCTTGCACTCAGAAAATTATCATTTTTTAAAATTTTTCTTTCAGTTTTAAATATCGCTATTTTGTAAATCGCGACTTATATTTATTCTTTAATGGTATTATAGGCGCATTCTTACTAATTGTATTTCTCAAAACACTGCAAATATCAGAAAATAATTTTGATATCAATCTGCATTCATTGGATTTTCCACATATACAATAGCTTCCTGTAATAGTGATCTTTTCGTAGAAATTGCTGATGGATTTTTATGTCTTAAAATTGGTTGAACTCCAAAACTTTGTTTGCCAGCTAGAAAAATTGAAAATGAAAGCTTCAAAAAAACTATCATTAGAGAGAGAAGCCTCATAATTTTTTCAAACCGGCTAAAACTGGTTAATTACTTAAATTAATTAAGAAAAATCACTTGAAAATAATAATGTTCTCACGTGATAACTTGAGATTTGTGACCGTAGATTTCATTTTTTTTCTGCATTATTTATCTTAATAGTTTTTGTCAACAAAATATTTTAAATTTTAAATTTTGACAAACATATAATTTATAAATACTTTAGAAAATTTAGACCACTCTTTTCCTTTTTTAATGCATATTTTGTTTTCTATCTCAATACATCCACTAGTTGAGCAGGTAAAGTATCAATGTTCAAAATGCGCCTTGAAAAATGCTTAATCACTGCTGATTCTAAATTTAAATCTTTATTTAAGTACAACAGAAAAACTTATAAATAGTTTACCTACTCAACTTTGAAAAAACAAGACGAATTTTTCTATTTTGGTCATCAACGATGGAAAAGGGCAGTATGAAATAATAGAAAAAGAATAGGAATGATTTCAGTTTCATATCATCAATGAAATATATTGCTCTAAAAATTGATTAAAATTATATTTTTTTAAACAGATTAAAACATTTTTTAAAAAACGTGCCCAGCAAAAAAAAAGGTTTTTTTTTTCTTATAACATTTTTGAAAATTAAGCATCAAAAAGGCAAATAACATTCTTCATTTTTAATTCAACTAAAATATTTTTGAAAAATCACTCTAGAATGCATTTTTCTACTTAGAAGATTATATGCAAAAAAATTTTCTTTTGATCAAACCTTCTGAATTTCCTATCATCAAAAAACTTACACTCAAACATGCAGATTTTCATTTTCGTTATTTATATTTTTAGAAGATTTTGTATTATTTCTTTATTAAAATTAAATTTATTTTAATTACACTTGTTTCGATTGTTTTCTCATGTGTTTTTTTTTAAAGTTGCCTTTGGTAACCAGCTCGATTGCTGGAAATATTAGTGATGTTTAATTTAAATTAAATTAAATCTCTTTCGCACCGTTAAATGGACAAGCCTTTCCTATAAAAGGAGAAGAGTTGACGGAAGATTCTCTCAGAAAATATGGGAAAGTCAAGCCTTCGGAGTGGTGAATAATTCTGGACGCCCTGGTGGGCATATAAATGGTGTAGTCATGGGTATCTCCAACTGACGATGGGATATGCTTCCTACGGGAGGGATTGTACCATGACCGGTGATATCCCTAAGGATTTAATGTTAATGCTCTGCAATGCTGTCGTGGTGTTCCAGTTATTCAGCATTTTTTCTAATGCATTCGGGAGGTGGGATTGGAATAGGCAAATGTTATCTAATGGTGTCAAAAACTGTGGCATCATAGAACCATTCAAAACTGAAGTATTTCAGCAATTTATTTCAATCAATTCAATAAATTTCATGATCTTATCAGTATAATTTTATTCCCTGACTACTCATGTAAACCTCTCATAGAATTAGCAGAATCAATCTTGCTTAGATAATCGTATTAATAAATATTTCACGGAGCGTTGAAAGCAATTTAAAGATGGTTTCAACAACGAAATCTATTGTCGAAATACGTGAAATTTTTCTAATTTTTAAAATTCAGAGAGCATTGATAGGAATTGAGGGAAGAATGTTTGCAGACACAAGATCGCATTCCGAATTCCATCAATTTAAGTCATTGTTTGTGGCTTAAATGATCATTGGTCATATAGAAGCATTGAATCACATACAGATAACTATACTATAACATATGGTGTTAAAAATTGGGTAATGCTCTATATTTTAGATGCCAAAATTGTGAAAAAATTTTTATCGATCTAAGTCTTTGTAGTCACTGAATTCATTTGTACTCCCACGGGCGTACTGGCTTAAGGGTAGCACATCTTCCTATTGATCTGATCGTCCCAGGTTCGAATCCTGGATCAGGCATGGCTGTTCTTCAATGTTTTGTATCTAAGGTTGTGTGAATGGGCCTCCCTGTAAAAAAGGGGCTGTGCAAGCGAATGTGATGAGAGAGTTGCAAAAGTCGTACTCTTGGCCCTAGTTGGCGCTTCTTCAAAAACAAGTGACGACGATTAGGCTTAAATCGCTGACTACCTCAGCGAGCTCGTCCTTGGCAAGTGCCATAAGAAACAACAACAACAAATTGTACTTCCAGAAACATACGCTCTCTCTCTCAAAAGGTATTTGGCTAAAAATTTCATAGAAACATATAAATCTGGCTTTAATACCATATACCTAATTTCATCTAGATAACTTAAAACACTTTTGCTTTGTATTCACAGATTGGCATATTTATATCTGAAAGAATATTTTTCGGAGTCGTAGAAGTCTGAAAGGAAAAGAATCGTCCAACTCCAAATTTCGAATTTTTGAAAGATTGCATTGCCTTCAATAAGGAAGTATAAAAATAGTGTTAAAATCCAATTTGTTCTCTGGTATTTTTAAAAAATAGGCTTTAGAAAAACATTAAAATTTCGCTTAGTTTTAATTACTTTTTTTTAAGTTTTAAGTTGCATTTATAGGTCCATTTTTATTCTTCTAAAGTTTCGGATTTGATATTATCCATTACAGAAGGGCCAATTCACAGACGCGTATACACTTTTATATAAATGAATTGTATTGGATAATTCAAATTATTATACATTAACAGTCAGGAGAAAAGATATAAACTACCCTAAAAAACAGAATTGCTTAACAATGTATGGCAGGGAAAGCAATCCAGATTATCTAGAAGATTTACAAGAATGCAGTTAATGGCAAATGAAAATTATTTTTGGCGATAATTTACGCATGTACAACATATTTAAAATTGTGGACTGTAAAAAAAGTCAGAATTTACATACTTCCGGAGTAATTGCCTAATTATTTGATAATGCATTTACGATATATTCGGCGATTATTCCAGTGTCTTCAGACCCCTCAGGGGCTCACCTACTTTAAGTGAATACGGGTGTTCCAATTTCAAGGTTCCCAGGGATATTTACCCCTTTTACGCTTACTCTCCCCTACGCCTTCTGCTGTCTGCTTTTCTTACATATTTGGCCGTACTTCTAAATTCATGTACTTTTAAATGTATGTCCTGATTTTACCGTATGCTTGGCGAAGTACGGCCAAATATGGCTCTTGCGCCAATAAACCATACAAACCAACCAACAAACGTCTTCTGATGTGGTTAATCACTCCATACAGGATGAGCGCTTAAATAATAGTATTCTTAAAAAATTGCATGGTTACCAAATAGAAGTGGTAATCAGACCACTTTTATTGAAATAGGAAGTTTAAATGACGAAAGTTAAACTCCTATTTCAGTGCTGAGTAACGACCTCTAACTTGTTCTGTCGGCATTTTTCGGCACATTTTCTTAAATGCTTTTGCCGAGGGAAGCAGGAGAAGGTTTTCATATTTTAAACTTTCCAAAGGGTTTGAATGCTGAAGCTTGAATTCCCTATAGAACACTCCTTTAATTATTTCATACAAAGTAACAAGTTTTTCAAGATAATAGATTTTGTTATTCTTGCACCTTTTAAAATTTATTTTTAAGATAAGGAATATTTTATTCAATCTGTATATGTAATACAAGATTAAAATGAAATCGTCTATGCATATTCCAATGTATCATGTCAGAATATAATTTTTTGAACTGCCAAGCACCACGTGCTCGTGCAAGTTAAATTATATTTTTGTTCATTTTAATTCTTTCATTGAATGAGTCACTTTAGCATTGCAAACGATGCAAAAAAACGTTGTCTCGCCTTAATTGTTTAAAAAATATCACGTTTCCTGTTTATTTCATTTCGTATAATCACGTACTCAAAATGACATTTTTCAAGATTTTATTTGCTGTGGTCATTAACTTATTTTTTTTAAAAAATCAGAGCTTTTGTAAATCCAATGGCAAAGCGTTATTAAGAGCTGATTTTTGTGATGCTCGTGAAGATAATATAATTTCAATTTTTCGCCTACGGGTTTTTGTTGACGCCAAAAACCTCATACCAAAAACAACATCATGTTCTGACGTGATAATAATATATAAAAAGTATAATGAATAAATTTTAATCTTTCTCTTTCCAAAGTTAATACACAAATAAAAAGCTTCTATTGAACACATATCGCTTTGCATATTCTTACAGATATAGTTAACGCTATCAAATTAAATAAATTTTCGTGTCAGCCACAGAATATAACTTATTTTAATTGCAAGCGCAAAAGTGAATACTTGCCAGTTATCTCAGTTCCCTTTTTTTTAATTTATACATTTTCAATCATATTACGCACTAATTGAACGTAATGATGCAACACGTAACTTTTTCTGCAATCATAACTTTAGCTGTTACTAATAAATTTAGGTTACTAAGTTTATCAGTAAGCAGCTAATTTCTAAATTATCATGTTGAGTTCAGATGTTTCATTTTAAAAATTCAATTCAATAGGATATCAAATTTTGGCCCAACCACCAAAATATACAGGTGCATACATTTCCAATAGAAATAAAGGCTTTAAATTACTTTAAAAATTATATTTTATGTCGGTTGAGTCAATAAATAGGCTACAGTTAATTATAGGAAATGTGATATTTTTTTTAACAATAAATGCGAGACAAAGTTTTTTGAATCGTTTGCGATACTAAAGTGACTCATTCAAGGAAACAATTAAAATGAATAAAAATATAATTTAACTTGAACGGGCACGTAGTACTTGGAAGTTCAAGAAATGATGTTCTGACATGATACACTGAAATATGCATTGCAGATTTCATTTTGATCTTTTGTATTTTATTATTTCTTAAGACAGAATTCCTACATTAATTTCTCCGAAAATAAAAGAATGCAAGTTCAAATGAATCATAAATTATGTATATTTTCTTCTTTTTATTTGTATATATTTTAATTAATTTTTTTTTTTTTTTTTTTTTTTGCTATCTTCCGGAAATAAAGATTATATTCTGAATTGAAGTTCATGAATTAAAGTTTTAACTGTAGATAAAATCCTATTCTTAGTACTTGTATTTCTCAGCCAGTAAAAGAGGAAAAGCTGCATTTTAAGGAAAAGGAAATACATAGTAATGACTTAAAAGATTTATGGTTGTAAATATTTATAAGTTAATAATAGATTGAAATCTTGATGTTTCAGGCAAAACGTATGACAAACAGATAATAGGAATGGTGTACTTTCAATTTTCGCACATATATCTTCTATACTTATAAAAAAAAACATGCTCGGGAATGTCGATTCATTATATATAACAAACTCTTAAAATGACCTGATTCGGGGGAAAAAATTAGAATGTCTTCTAAAAAAACAGAATTTCTAAGCAAAAGTATAATTAAAAGTGATTGAATTTTTTTATTTTTTCCCACGTTAAACTACTAAAATATTAAAATACAGATTTAATTTTTTTTCTATCTTGAAATTCCTAAAAAATATACTTTATACAATATCAATTTAATTGAGTTCAAAACATATATGAATTGCAGATATTTTAAAAAGTATGATTTTGCTTGATTTCCGATAATAAAATTTATTTTTGCAATTAAATCCAACCTTTTTTCACTACTTCCTCTAATAGTTAATAGTTTGCAAGTGCAAAAGAAAATCAAGCTAAGAAAGATTCCTCTAATTAAATATGCAACTTATATGAGAAATCAGAAAATAAAACTACTACATTATTACAAATAGCCCCCCTCCCGGAGGGCACCTCGTAATTGGGGATGAGGTGCTTCCGGTATGGTGGTTGGGTATCGCCAACCCGGTGGGTACATTAATAGGAGGGGGTCAGGCTCCTCCCATCGATGACGGGACGTACTTCCTTCGGGGATAGTTGTACCGTGGCCGGTGATGGTCATTAGGACTCAACCACAGTTCCCGCTGATTGTTGTTGCGGCGATCCGCTCATTCAGTGCTTATAGTTAACTCGTGTGCCTTCGTGGCGGGTCGAAGAGTCTGTTCTATCACTTACCACAAATAGCATGAAATTTAACCATTTCAGTGCGGCGAAGCGCTACTGCGCTTCACGCGCCGTAAAGGTAAGTATTTTTCCGCACTCAAACGGTTAAAATATATTATCCAAATATTGATTATTCCATATCCCGCTGACCTCATGGGATTTGACTCGATTGCAGTTTAATATAGTAATATTAACGTCCCGTTGTAAAGCAATACAAGGACTATTTTTGGATGGACCTCGCAATTTTGAACCGTGGTCAGATGACGAAGACGGCATTTGAGCTGGCACCCTCCTTTCCATGCCACACCACACCACACCAGCAGAAGGACGCTTGATCTGAAGGATTTAACGTGCAACAGACCCCCTTCTACGACGGTTCTTCTATGGAATCGAGTCTCCAACCTGATATCTTACGGTTCACGAGCCGAGACCTTAACCGTAACGTAGACCAATTCCGTCATGTGCAAATTTTTCATCTATGAAACTAAAAAAACATTTTCTACGCAATCTTTCTCTTATTCTTCTTTATAGAGGATAAAATTATAAATACCATGCAATACTTTGTTGTTTTCCCATGAAATACGGGAGCTTTAAGTACCTTGAAGCTGCTTCAAGGTTGAAAATCAACAATTATCTTCTGGTTCATTTGTATTCATTTTTAAGAAAAATCTCAGCCCATACCTTAATACTCCCTTAATGAAACCTCCTTCTAACCCCCCCCCCAAACAGTGGCGTAAGGAGGAGGTGGGTTTAAGACTATAGATACGACAGTCATCTAAAAGATTTGTCATGCAATCAAAACATAAAGGAATTAAAATGATTTTTTATTTAATCAAGAAGGAGCAGAAATATAATATCATGCCTTAGCTGCCACTTAATTTATTCCTAATAAATCATTAGTGGATTTATGCCATTTTTTAAAGTCAGGTCTGAAGGGGGTGTGATATTCCTGAATTTGCCGCTGCCAATAAACAACTTAAAAATTGACAGAAATTGATTGGATTGTTGATTTTGTTTCTGATAGTGTTAAATTGAAATTCAGACCCATGTAAATAAAAGCTATTTCGTATTTGTTACAATATGTAAATATAAATCGGGAAAATTGAATGAATATAACTCTACGTTAAGAACACGTCACTTCAAAAAATTAATAAATATATTTGTTTCCACATTGAGTAATTTTTTCCTCTATATACCGATGGCTGAATGGGGTGTGCTGCCATCCTCAGATCTGCAACAATCCCCACCGCATCTTCGAGGCAGCCCCCATCACGTAAAAGATGCGAATAAAAGATGTTTTGTCACGACAGAAACCCGAGAGGGGAGGGGCCCTGCATTGAAAAGGCAGCCCCTGTCCGCACGTCGCCCCTTTGTTGGCAAACAAGAATCATTTAGGACGTCGAGTTTATCACCCGCTTCATCCGCGGTGCCCAAATTGAATCAATTTGGCGAATCGACAAACTAACTCGTTTTAGCCGCCTATCAGACGTCTTTAACTTTGTTTGGCTGCGGTCGCCAACCCCCACCCTCAATTACGCGCCAATTAGCGCCTCCGCTGGCCGTGTTAAGAGAGCAATCGAGTGGGCCTATTCAGCAGACGGGTTGTCGAGGTGGGGGGCGCCGCAAGGGAGCCCGTCTTTTATAGCGTCGCTTAGCGACCTTTAACGAGGTTCTATTCAGACCGACTCCGGATTTTTTATTTTTTTTCCTCCGGGGCGCACCCTCTAATGAAAGGGGCGGAAGTTTTTCTTTGCTTCTTCCCCGGCTCGAACCTTTCTATCTGGACCAGAATCTGCCTCGTTTCGGGAGCATTGTTCGCTCGTTTTCACTCGAATTCCACGTCAACGGGTACGCCGAGAATGAGGGAATGGTGGTTCTTGACGAATTAATTGCAGGCAGGGGGGTGAGCGAGAATTGAATGTAGTTCAGTCCCCTGACAGGTTGGTAGAGTTGATGGACCCACAATTGCCCGCAGTGAGGAGAGGTTAATAAATTTTCACCCACACTTAAATTATTTGAAGGGCGATAATCTAAAACGGGGGCTGAATTTCATTTGCATTTACAACATCTTACTTAATCTGAGACGCTTCATATGACGCATTCATATTCAATGATAATATCAAACTAAAATTAAATTTGTATTTGATTTCGTAATTTTATAAAATCTTATACATGATTTGAATAGTATATGAAAAGATCTGCTTATAATTTGTGTAGTACAGATTTACACGTTGCATTCATGTTCCTTCATGACGTACGCCTATTGTATTATACCTCATTATTCCAACCATAGTGAGGTGATTCAAGAGTATTATATCATGTCTGATTCTTCAGATGAACCCAGTTAGCAACTTGATAGATTACTTTCAGTGGCATAATTATATCTTTAAGGGCAAGAAGATGCATCTTAAGGTGAAGACCTTACCTTAAAGCAGGGGTTCTCAAACTTTTAGACATTGCGACCCCCTTTTTAAACTAAGTATTTTGTCGACCCCTCAAAGTTTTAACACTATCTAAAATTTAGGTAGAGATTTTAAAATTTTTACACGTACTCAAGAGTTCGTAGAGTAATTGTCGGGTATTGACGCCACATCCCTCGACACTTCTTCTTTCTCCTTATTAGTATCATCTCATCTCGAAGCTTTGATTGAAAAGTTTACAGATTATATTCCAGTTAAGGTTATGAGTGGGGTTGTGTGGGTAGTCAATCGGTTCAGTGAGCAAGCCGTAACAAAGACTGAGCTAAATGTCTGTCATCCTGATCAACTGAAAGAAATTTCAAGTGATCAGTCAGCTAAAGTAACTTTTGACAAAACTTATATCGGCAAATTTTGGATAGGTATTAAAAAGGAATATTCAGAACTATCCACAACAGCATTGAAAACGTTGATACCCTTTTCGACACATTACAACTGTAAACGAGGATTCTCCATAATGATAAATTTAAAAACAAATTCAAGAAATCGTTTGACACTAGAAAATGACATTGTTTTGAGTGTTACAAAGCTCATTCCAGGCATTAAAAAATTGGTTAATTCCAAACAAGCTCATGTATCGCATTAACTAATAGAACACAAAAGTCAACTTATATGTGTATTAAAAGCTTTAAGTGTACTCTTTTTTTTTAATGAGAACTACAGCAATAAATTAATTTTTTTAAACTTTTCTTCCACATCTCGTGACCCCAAGGGGGTCACGACCCACCTTTTGAGAACCCCTGCCCTAAAATATCTGACGCTCCTCTTAAAGTGAATAAAACGGTGCGTTTATGCTATTTTTTGAAATGAAACATAATAAAGAAATGGAGCACTTATACCATGCACCAAACTCCCTTTAGAGTCCCTGTCGCTCATTTTAAGATGAATAAAGTATGAATGATAAAATGAATGAGATAAATAAAATTTATCAACTCAAATATATATATATATATATATATATATATATATATATATATCCAAACAAAAGCTATTTTCACATCTGTTTATTAATAAGAATTTCATAATTGTGTAGCGATTGTAGGTCGCGATACGAACCTGCGATGCTAGGGCCAGTAGCCGACTAACATGACCATAATACAAAAGTCGACTTCGGTATCGTAGATGTTATCTGGCTTATAAGGATAACGCTACAATTGAAATTAAAGTCTTACCCAATTTTTTTTCACTATATTAATGAGAAAACCCTGTTTATGTTAAACCACCGTGGATCACACAGCACTCTGGACTTTTTTTCCCTCGGGATATGGATATATTTACAGATTTATTCATTTATGAGTTGTCTTTGGCGATAAATTCGTTTGTCGACATTACTAAAATTAATGAAATGTTTATTAAAAGTTCAAAATAAATATTTCATTTAATTTCAATATTCTTCTAACAAATTATGCCATTTAAGAAATAACTCATGCTATTTAAGAAATCTTCAACCTTTCTGTTCAGTTTGCAATGTATTTCCCGAATTTCATGACTGTGATGTTTGGTTGCCAATGGCTACGTCTGTGGAGATAATTGGCGAGATTCACCGCCGCAGTTTAGAATTATTATTATTGTGTGTGTGTGTGTTTGTGTTTGTGTGTGTGATATGATGAGAAGAGCTTCTGTGGGAGAGGGAGAATGATGGTTGTGATTTTTTATTTGATTTTGAATAGATAATTTTAAGAAGTCTGAGTGCTGCTTTTTTGTTTGAGTTTGTGTCTTTTCACAACTCTTGTGTCATTGTAAAACGCTCGCGCCATTACAGAGTAATTTTTCTTAACATTTGAAACTTAATTTAAAATTGAAGTCACGTAATTTAAAGTATTATAAAGACTAAATGTTGATGGGATTTTTTTAAATTTTAGTTAATTAAAAAATAAGCTTTGTTTTTGATGATTTTCCAAAGGGCTACTTTAAGAATATTTTTTGACATCAGAAAATATTATCACAAAAATATAAATTTTACATTGTTTCAAGTTTTTAAATAATTATCTTTTTTTATATATAATAATTTTATAGTCAACCAAATTTTTTCTGAGTTTGTCTTATTTCCACCTATATATTTCATTCATGCTTCGAATTTCAAATCATTTTTTAAGTATATAAGTATGTCTATTGACTAAACAAAATTAAATTTTATTATTTTTGACCCTTAAATCCCTTCGAAAATAAAATGTAAAACTGAATTTTATGCTGAATCAGATATTTTTATTGAACACTCCTTTCAGATATTACATAAACTACAAAAATTATTCTGTAGTGCACATAAAACTTCAATGCCAAACGATTCTGTTTTCTGTACTTGTATTTTTAAAAATGCATGACAGGTTCAATTTAAAAAAATGTTTGATATTAAAAGGCTTTACTAACGCTTTAGCTTTAATTTAAAATTCAATTTTTACGAGAACTGACCAAATTATTGTGATTTGTGGAGTTCTCAATAACAAAGAATTAAGAAGATAGTAGAATAAACATAAGCCTATTATATTTATTCCTTTTATTTATGTATATTCTAAGCCTTTTTTGATAGTTTAAATTATATTACTTAAAACGATTGAAGCTTAAAAACATTTCGCATAGGAATCTATTAAGAAAATAAGTTCTATAAATATTTAATTGAAAGTTTTACCGAAAAATGATCACGGTCAACTAAATGGTCGCCATATACAGCTAATACAAAATTAAATAAATCAAAGATGATATTTTTAGGATTTTTACCCGACCTCAACCTCATTAAATGCTGTCGTCTTATTTTGGTTATATGAGATTATATTTTTTAAAAAAAGATTAAAATGAAATCTGCTATGCTTATTTCAATGTATCATGTCAAAACATCCTTTCTTGAACGGCCAAGCACCAGGTGCTCGTGCGAGTAAAATTATATTTTTATTCAATTTAATGGTTTCATTGAATGAGTCAGTTTAGTATTGCAAACGATTCAAAAAATGTTGTCTCGATTCATTGTTTAAAAAAAATTTCACATTTCCTATTTTTCAAATAATTAAGCGCTCAAAATGACAATTTTCTAGGTTTTATTTTGCTGTAGTCATTAACTTTTTTTTTAATCAGAGCTTTTGTAAATGCGGTGGCAATACGTTATTAAAAGCTGATTTTTTTTTTTTTTTTTTTTTTTTTTTTTTTTTTTGAAATGCTCATGCAGATAATAAAATACTTATTTTTGGCCTACGGATTTTTGTTGAAGCACAAAATCGAATTCCTAAAACAATATCATGGTCTGACATGATAATAGGATTAAGAAATTTAAATACTGATTATTGTTCAAAATAAAATAATTTGATTTTTAATAAAAGTAATTTGAGGTAAGTTGAAATTTTTTTTCTTATTAAACCAAAAAAACTTTGTTGATTGTTTAAAAAAATATCCCATTTCCTATTTATTTCATTTCGTATAATAACGCGCTCAAAATGACATTTTTCTAAGTTTTATTTGCTGTAGACATTAACTTTTTTTTAATCAGAGCTTTTTTTATAGGTGATGGCAACGCGTTATTAAAAACTGATTTTTTGAGATACTCGTGCAAATAATAAAATTTCAATTTTTCGCCTTTGGTTTTTCTTATTTTTCGCCTACGGATTTTTGTTGATGCTCATTCTCAAAATAACATCATGTTCCGACATAATAATTATTATGACGATTTTTAGATGCCTGTTTAATTTAAAGAAACTTGTTTGGTCTATGAATCAAACTGACCTATGTCAATAGAGACGTGTAAATAAGAAAAATCGGAAAACCTAGCACTCAAAGTTAACGAAATATATTCGTTTTATTGATAGCAGATAAGATTACCTTTTGTGAAAGTGAATGAAGATACGAATGAATTCCGTTAATAGTATTGCAAATGAATCAAAAGTAATCTCCTAAGTTATATTTAGCGCGGTTAATCAAAATTAATTGCTGAGTTAGTTTTGAATCATCCAACCAGTAAATTTCTTGTTCAAAATTATTTTAGTAAAACTACGAACTGACATATCTAACTGTATTTTTTTCAGAATCTTATTCGGCTATGCATATTAGCCACCTTCTTTTTAAATGGAAAAAATAGAGAAATTAATCTTCAAAAACCTGTTCTAGACAATTTGCCATTTTCATTGCTAATCATGATTAGCTCACTCAGAACTAATCAAAAATCCTCATAATTTCGGATATTTTTAGTTAAAATTATTTATTAATATTTGTTAAGACATATTTTACAAAGACCCCTCCCCTTATGAAGCAAACAATAAATCTAAAATTGATATTTCAAGTAGGAAATTATGAAGTAGTGATCTCCTCTTCTAAAAATTTAATTGATATTAATCGGCGGATTTTAAATTAATGATCTTGAGATAAAATTTCCAGATTAAAGCTTAGTTGAAAACTTTCGAAACTTGAGAAAACAATTACTGAAAAATCTTCGGGTCCATATTAACTTTTATTTCGTAGACTATGAAGTTAAATAAAAGGTTAATTGTAACATTCATTTTCCCACTTACGCGAATGGATTATTTATGTATATTCATATTGTACAGAATAAAAGAAACACGCCTTCTTTTTACTTTCTTATTCAGTGATATGAGAGTACAAGAATTAGTTTATTGTTGTTATAAATATTGATAAATCGTCGAACAATTAATATTTTTCAAGTTTCTTACTAAATTTTATTTCATAAAGGATTTAAATTAAATTAAATTTTAATGATAAAATCACCTTGTCCAAGAACGCAAAGGTATTATTTTTATATTTGTATGCTGTACAGAATAAAAATGTATTCTTAATTTTCTTATGCAGTTATAATAAAAGAATTATTTTATTACTGTTATTTCTAAAAAACGTATCGAAATCTTTTTATTATAAAAATATTTATAAATATTTAAATAACGAAGAAAGAATATTAAATATAAAATATTTGAAAAATATTTTTGTATTTTTTTCACCTAATTTTACAATAGTTTATTTTTATACATTATAAAAAATATCGTTTTCAATTGAAAACATAAGAGCCAATACCAATGCATGATTTTGGTTTAAAGAAAATTCTAAACAGTCTTCTAAAATGATTTAGTGTTTATGCAATACAATTAAAATAAATTCAGTCTACTTTAGAACGAAAACGCTTTAAAAAGTGCTGCGATTCTTTCCAAAAACCTATAAGCTGATTAAAATCCTGATGTAATATACTTCTTCCCTAAAAAATCGTTTGCAGCTAATCCCTTCTTTTTACAGGATAGAGCCTCATTAAAACGTGCCAAAATATCAACTTAGAACAAAAAGATCACCATTTTTTTTTCCTCAACGGTAAATTTCGCTAGATATTTTTTTTTCTTCCTTCTTCTGTTGTTTTATTCTCATTTTTCTTATTTCGCATATTTTCCACGCCCTTGCATAAAGATCCTATTACATTTCCGCGTTTAATAGGCGAGAAAATCTTGTACGGCCACAAGTTCTACGCGAATTCTCGCGAGACAAGAACGTGCGATTTTTTTGTTGCCATTCGCAAACCGACAAATTTCGAATTCTCAACTTCATTAGTCAATTCTCAGCTTGGCTCTTCAGATAAGGAACGTTAAAATAAAAGGCAAAAGAAAGGAGGGGAGGAATGGGGGGAGGGGAGGGAAGGAAAAGGCAGGTGGAAAAAGCTGCGAACAAGGGAAATAAAATGAAAACAAAGATGTTTTGAAATCACGAGCCGTCGTTATTTGTTACTTTTTGAGAGAAAAAAGTAAAAAATCAAGATTGTGAGGAAATGAAAAAAAAGCAGTGTAGATGAAACAAGAGAGGAACTCTATCGTTCATTTCCCAAATGCAATCCGATGAAATTGAAACAGCCTCTTTCGAGATCTAATTTCTAGAACAATCTCATCGATAAAATGTACATTTTGAAAGTAAGAATTCTCTCTTTTCAAAATGGTAAGAAATGTGACAAGATGAAGGAGTCTGAAGAAATGATATTTGTAAGAATATTTGAAAGTGAAAAATAAAATATGACAAGTAATTTATAAATGTCTAGTAATTAATTACAACTTGAAAAAAGCTTTCGATAATTTCATATTTTTGCGAAGCCGAAATGGTCTTTTAAGAACAAAGGTTGAAGTTACCGTTATAAGAAGTCTGAAAATTCCAGTACTTTCATTTATAAATTAATTAGGGTGTATTGCATGGCATATATAATGGAAGAATATAATTTTTTGTTCAAAATGCCCTTAGTTATTATAATAATTTATATATTAGCTATATATAGTTATTGTAATAATATATTATAATTTTTTATAATTTAAAGATTAACTATACGGTAAATTTAAAATATAGGATGCAAATTACGTTTTTAATATTCTTATATGTATCATATAAATTGTGTTTATATCATTTTAGAACAACATCACTAAATTATAAATTGTGTTATCTGCTTTCTGCAATTTTAATGCGAAAAATTATCATTTGAAAACTTTAAGGAAATTAGTGTTTAAAAACTATATATAAAAGTTAAACGATTGCATTAAGAAATAAAGATCTTTATCAGAAAAAGCATGTTATTTATTTTTAAAAAGTACAATTTTTCTCGCTATTGAAATGTGTTGCCAATAGTTTTGTTGTTGGATTCCAAGATAATGTAAAGAATGGAAGTTCCTATGTCAAGTTCCTGTGTGTGTGTGTGTGTGTGTGTGTGTGTGTGTGTGTGTGTGTGTGTGT
>JAOUZG010016644.1:6379080-6408595 GCA_026289955.1 Argiope argentata | reverse complement strand
GAAGGTATGGACCCCTCATGTCTTTTTCTATCACAATTTTTTTCTTCTTTTACATCGCTTTTAAAAATAATTCGCGGAATTAAAAAAACTAATGTAAAAAACAATGTGTTAAAATCAAATTTTACTTAGGTTATTACAAAATTTTTTATTTTAGTTACTTTTTATAAAATAATTATAATTGTTGTTGTTCTCCTGTTCCATTTTACAACGGAAGGAGGGGTGCAGTAGCTTCTGAGGGTAATTCATAGAACAGACTCTCCGACCCGCCAAGAAGGCACACGGATTAACCATAGAAATTGAATGACTGGACCACCACAACAACAATTAGCGAGAACTGTGGTTGAGTCCTAATGGCCCTCACTGGCCACGGTACAACCCTCCCCGAAGGAAGTACGTCCCGTCATTGATGAAAGGAATCTAACCCCCAACTATTAGAGTACCCACTAGGTTCGCGAGATCCAACCACCATACCGGAAGTATCTCTTCCTCAATTACGAGGTGCTCCAGGGAGAGAGATTCTGAGGGTATGAACTACTGATTCCCAAGGGGGAAGTCTAAATTCTAGCTCACAAACGTCAAAAACCCATTTTCCGGAGCGGGCTTCATTCGCGCATTTCCTTCATTCATACACAGATCGTAATTTAGATCTGGAATACAGAACGATTACCTCTGACCCAATTGCCCCAGTGGTATTACTCTCGACATGGAGGACTCTGTGACCAGGACAGATGTAACGCCCACCAGACACAGAGAGAGGTTTCCGTTTGGCGGGTTCTAAGTCGCATCCCAAGGGATGCGAATTCAATGTCTTACCAACTAGGGTATCGCAGCCTAATAATTACAATTACGATAAATAATTAATCAAAAAATTATACTACCGTTGAATTTTTAACGCCAATTGAGACAACGTAAAAATGCGTGAATTTTCTGCGCCAGATGGTGCAAATAATACAATTAGAAATTTTTAATTTTTTAATTCACTTTTTTACTTCTAAAGTACTTCAAAATGAATCCGAAAAATCGATTAATTAACAATGTTTAACTTTAAATGCATCAAATAATTAGGAAATAAAAAAAAATCGTCTGAAATAATCGGCCGAAAATATGTTAAGCCTAACTTCATGACCGTGGTGAGGAAACAAACTTAAGAATTCCGCCAAATTTTCTAGCAGTGATTTTAAAGTGAAAAATCACCAAATAATCTAGAATTCTGCCAATTTTCAGGCGATTTTTTACTGGCGCCAGATTAACGGGAATGTACCATATTATTTTTTGCAAACGTTATTTAATGGTGTTTTCTGCAAATGGTAAATAATTTAATAGCTGTGAGAAAAGAAAATATAAGAGCTAGGAAATACACAAGAGGTATCATTACTCCTTGTTCAACAATTCAGAATTAGATTCCGCTGTTTTTCAAAGTAATCGAATTTAAATGCATTATAATTTTCCTTCATGATGCAAGCCTTTTGTTACGAAGTGTGATTAAAAGTAAGAATTATTTTCCTAGAGTTATATATATATATATATATATAAGGTATTTACGTAACAGACCATCGACGCCAACGGCCTAGCAACTCATTGGCGCCGGATTAAAATTTGGCGATAAACCGTCTACGCCTACGAAACCAACAAAATGGCGGACGACAGTTAAGGTTTGAACATTTTTTTAAATAATGACGATTCTTTTTTTTTTTTTTTTGCCATTATTTGCAATTTAGCAACTCATTGGCGATGCCTTCAGATTTGGCGATAAAGATCGACTGTCCAATACATAAGTACCAAAAAAAAACCTATTGCTTTGAGTAAACGAGTTCGTTACAGTTTGATTCCATCTAATTTCATTGTATTAATGCCAGCATCCCAGAAATCTTTTCGGAAACACGTTATAATTCTAAGAGTATCGAGATTATGAAAATAGCATTTCAGCTAACATCTCCTCTGGAAACTTTTACATTATACCATTGGAAAATTTCTGTCACTTAGGGTCAAATTGAACATTAAAGGGCTATACATGTCTTAAATGGAACCTGATTATAGTAGCATTAAATTTAGTGAATTTGGACAGTATATATATTTATAAAATATATGCCTTTCATCAAAAGATTTAATTATTACAACGAGATTCAAAATAGCCATTATTTCATTATATATTTAATTGGGGGATTTTTTTTCGTTGTTGAAAGCTATGGAAGAAGAATTATTTTTTTTAACATCAGCATAGGTAAGAAAAAAATACTAATAAAAACATTAAGTTACAGCTTCATGTACATCTTGTAAATTAATAAAACAACACTCTTGTAAATTAATAAACAACACAAACACAATTTGACACATGAAAATAATTTGTTAACAGAATCATGAATATAGAAATAAGTAAAAGAGATTTAAGTGAAATTAAATTCAACCGAAATCTTCAGCTGATAGGTACTCAAGCATCCACATGTACCTCGCGAGACACTTTAAAAACTCTGTCTTAAGCCAAATACTCCTAAATAAATTTAATATGTTGTTAAGACACAATTTTTTTTACAAAATTATCTTTTAAAGATTTAAATAACAAAAAAAAATATTAAAATGAAATCTGCTATGCATATTTAAATGTATCATGCCAGAATATCATTTCTTGAACGGCCAAGCACCACGTGCTCGTGCGAGTTAAATTATATTTTTATTCATTTTAATGGTTTCATTGAATGTGTCACTTTAGTATTGCAAACGATTCAAAAAACTTTGTCTTGCATTTATTGTGTAAAAAAAATATCACATTTCCTATATATTTCATTTCATATAATCACGTGCTCAGAGTGATATTTTTCTAGGTTTCATTTGCTATAGTCATTAACTTTTTTAAATCAGAACTTTTCTAAATGCAACGGCAAGACGCTATTAATAGCTGATTTTTTAATATGCTCGTACAGATAATAAAATTTTAATTTTTTGGCTACGGATTAAAATTTTTTATTTTTCGCCTGCGGATTTTTTTTGACGCCACAAACCTCATTCCCAAAACCACATGTTTTGACATAATTTTTTTTTAAAAAAATCATTTTTTATTGCATCACTGACATAAAAAAATAATTTCGACAAAAAAAATTAAAATTTATTTATTTATTATCATTTACTTTTTTTAAAACAAATCCGAGATTTCCAGAAAATCTTTTTATAACTATTTAATTTTTAAGTGTTTACTTTTGATTTTTTAAATTAATATTTCTAAATTCATGCTCATGAAAAATGTAATCCACATTCAGGATTTTATTTAATTTTATATCTTTACTTGATTATTTTTTAATTTTTAATTTATCTATAATTTCCATTTATGAGCCAATGAGAAAATAACATTAAATTGGTGGAGAATATCAAATTGCAGTTTTGTTATTTTTTATTATATGTCAGCTTATCCTAATTTATTTACTACAATTTGTTTTGTAATATTTTCATCTAGGTTATGTTTCGAAATGATTTGAATGAAGTAACCTACAAAGTTTTTGAAATTAAAACAACTCCAGAAGAATTTAAATTCTTACAATTATATTCTTTATTTATTGGAAAATACTATTTTGAATATCACTTTTTTTATATCAAATCTGTTTAACACATTAATATTTCTTAAGTTTGTTCGAAAAAGTTGATCGAAAGCAAATATATTGTTTTATTTTTATAAAAATTCCAGCTTTCCAAGATAAATTATCATAATTATTTTTAAAAAATTGCTGTTTTACCAATATAAAAGAAAATACTGAAATTAAAAAAATGAAAACTAAGAAAAAAAAACGGTTAATATTACAATTCGCGTGGAACTTACAGCGGACGCGCTTAATAAATTGGAGTCGGAAAAAGCTTGTGAAAGATACAATTCTAATAATAGATATTAGCGCCATCTGTCGTCGGCGATATAAACTAATAAAGGAGCAAAAATGCATCTCTAAAAGTAATAGAAAATTAAGGAGATCCGTTGCTCTAGTTCAAAACATCCCAGCATGTTAATATTTTAGATTCTATTCGTCTACATTTGTTTTATCTTATTTTTTAATTTTGGGCTAAATAAAGAAGTAGCAATAAGATGTAGTACAAAAAAATTAAATGTCTTCACAACGAGTGAGCATACAAATACAATGAGTAGAAAAAAAAGGTATCGCTGTCAAATATATTAAAAAATCTAATTGGTAAAAGGCATTTCCGTTTAATTAGTAATCAAAGTTTAGTTTTCAAAGTATGTAAAATCCCTCTTTTAATGAGTACCTCCCAAAAAATCGCTACATATCTTACGCGATCTCCTGTAAATTGTTTGTTGTTACTAATGGCACTTGCCATGGACAAGCGCACTAACGGCCGTCAGCTATTTTTAAGCCGAATGAGCGTCTCTTGTTTTGAAATAGCGCCACTATGGCCAAGAGTACGACTTAGCTACATACACATTGCATTAGCTTGCACATTCCCTTTTTACAGGGGTGGGGGAGGGGCACTTTCACACTCCTCTCAGATAGGGCACAGAAGAACAACCATGCTATAACCGGGATGGCCAGATCATGAGGAAGACGCCCTACCTCTGTGCCGGGTAGCCGGCTGCAAGTTGTTTATAATGTTTCATTAGTTATGCAAGTAAAAATAACTCACCTTGCAAGTTGAAACTGAGCCCAATTGCCAAATAATATGTGTCTCAATAAACACCGAGTTAAATTGAAGTATGAGTAAGTAAATCATCGACATTTTTGATATAATTCTTTTTTGCATTGCGCACACTGACTTCTGTATTCTCTCATTTTATTGTTACCTTTTTTATTGTTGTTCTGATAATACTATGATTATTCTAAAGCTTATTGATGCTGTGATTGTTCTGATAATATTATGATTATTCTGATGCTTATTTGATTCTGCGATTGTTCTGCAACACTATGTTTGTTCTGATGTTTTATTGATTGATTGTTCTGATGCTTATTGACTCTGAGATCGTTTTGATAACACTACATTTGCTCTGATGCTTTATTAATTGATTTTTCTGTTGCTTATTGACTCAGATTGTTTCGATAACACTCGATTGCTCTGATGCTTATTGATTCTACGATTGTCTGATAACATTACAAGATTTCTGATGCTTATTGATTCTGCAATTGTTCTAATATCACGACGGTTATTCTGATATTTATTGATTCTACTAATGTTCTAACAACACTATGATTATTCTGATGCATATTGAATCATATGTTCAGATAATGCTAGGATTGTTTTGTTCTGATTATTTTATAGCTATAGTAACGCTACGAAAAATTTTAGAATGAGTATTATCTACATTTCATAATATGAATGAAAATCAGTTCCTTTAAAAACATTTTATCTACTTACAGATAATTTGAAAATAAACCTGATAATCTTAAAACAAACCTAATCAACATTAAGAGGTTGCATATGCATATTATCATTTACATTTATGCTTCAATTTAACTAATGTTGTAAAGAAGTGTAATAGGTTTAAATAATTTAAAGCTGATAATTGGTAGTTATATGGTATATGGATTGATATTAATTGAAATTTAGCTAAATAATGATTTCAAAAAGATTTTCTCCAACAAAAATTAAGTCAATGAAAAATCTTTTTTATCCAACAAAAAAACAAAGGCTTTCAAAACAAGATAAAGAACACTCAGATCTATTGTATTAGAAAATAACCATGTTTTTCAATTAAAGAAAAAATTGAACAGCAGTTTTCTTTAAACTTTTCTTACAAATCCTTTAATAAAATAATTCAAACTAAAAGATAAATGTCAGAAAGTTGAATTGTAACTTAAAATTAGAAAAATGAAATGAGACAAAATATTTGCAACTGAAGAAATACTTATCCATTTATAGGCATTAATATAAAAATATAATGGTAAATAATTTGGAAAAAATATGCATATTTATACGCATTTTTCTCTTCTAATTTATTTTTTTAATTATTATTTATATTTACATTCATTTATATTTATCTGCATTTTATTTTTATATTTTGTGTCCTTTTTATCGATTATAATCTCTCTTAATTAGTGTGCGAAGAAAATAACAATTGTGGCATTATAATCTGATATAGCTTAATCATTCTGTTCAAATTTCATGAAAGATACAAAACATTCATCTGCCTTTCCAAAAATATTATATTTATGAAAATATTTTTTAACCACTTTCGTGTTTATAATTGATTATGCATCTAAAAATTTAAACTAATTATGAAACATTTTGTTTCAGGGATGTCATTCATCTTAAATCTACTACCAATCTTTGTGCAACTATTCTACTAAAGTTTTAAATGAAATATAGTTAGGAAAAAAACATTCGAAATTTAATAATACAATTCAGAACTAATGAAAACTAAAATCTCAAAAAAGTAATAAATAAAGATTAAAATGAAATTTGCTATGCATATTTTAATGTATCCTGTCAGAGCATAATTTCTTGAACAGCCAAAGCACCACGTGCTCGTGCGAGTAAAATTATATTTTTATTCATTTTAATGGTTTCATTGAATGAGTCACTTTAGTACTGCAAACGATCATAAAAAACTGTCTCGCATTTATTGCTTAAAAAAATATCCCATTTCCTGTTTATTTCATTTCATATAATCACGCGCTCAAAATGAATTTTTTTTTGGTTTTATTTGCTGCAGTCATTAACTTATTTTTTTAATCAGGACTTTTGTAAATGTGGTGGCAACGCGTTATTAAAAGCTGATTTTTTGAGATGCTCGTGAAGATAATAAAATTTTTATTTTTCGCCTAAGGATTTTTGTTGACGCTCAAAACCTCGTTCCTAAAACAATGTTATGGTCTGAAATGATAATAGGATGAAAGAATTTAGATACTGATTATTATTCAAAATAAAATAATTATCTTTTTAATAAAAGTAATTTGAGGCAAGTTGGAACATTTTTCATATTAAACCTTTTAGAGAAAAGTAGGATAGCATAATATTTAATTTCCATTATTTCGGTTAATATAAATTCATGAGAATTAGAAATAAAAATTCTTGTGGCAACATCATTAAATCCATATTCTTTTAACAAAAATTTTCATGACCGACTGTTCATTTACATCTACAGAAATAAAAATAACAAGGGTGTTTTTTTTATTTGACTTCGAGATCAGTTTCTTCACAGTTATAATATTTTAAAATATTAACATAAAACTATATTGGAAAAAAAATTATCAGAAAATTTGAATAATAGTAATTGAAATAAATTGAATGCATACATCTGCAATTTTCAGCAAACCCCTCATATCAGATACGAAAAGAATGAAAATATACACGAATCAGGAAAAAAAATGATTTCAGACTTCATTTTTCCATTTCCTAATTGGAGGAAACGCATTTTTTTCAACAGGTGCTCTTCTGCTTATTAGGGCTTGCTGTTAATTATGCAAAACGAATTGTTGACTCGAGTTAATTGGGTAAACCTCACTTCAAATCAAAAATGTTTCGAATGCAAGCAACCAATATGTGCTTTTTTAGCCATATGTAACACCTTGGCGACATTAGCTTCAAAAGAAAGAAAAAAAAAGATTTTTCTCCCTTATCAACAAATGTGCTTTATTTTTAATTTTAAAGATACACAATTCTTTTATTTGTGAGTTATTCCACCACGGATTCCTCGAAAATACAAAAGGCTGTTTAAACTTCAAAATTTTGTGGTTACTCAATGTTCTATTTATTAACATTTTCGCAACGTCTCTTAGACTGTACAAAAACACTTTTGTTATATAACGTCCCAAATGTTATCATTTGAGAATTGCAATTCTTTTCAAGAAAATTGTTAATTTATCGTTATAAATATCTAATTAGATGACGCTTTAGAATCAAATGAAAAAAAAATCAAAACTCCCAGACGTTGATTGTTTGGTGTCTTAAAAATAACGCAGGAACTAATAATAAATTTTTAAAAGACACACAAAGATAGCTTTTAACTTTTGAATCAAAATTTTTATTTTCTTCGTAAAATTTTTTTCTAAATCTTTATTCTGTAACGGAAATTACTTTATTGGCGGCTAATATAAATTAACTTATTTTTCCGAACTAGATTTGCTGCAAATATAAAAATTAGTATTTTCTTTTACTTCATATAAATTTTAATCAATACTTTTGCATGCTTTTTTTGTTCTGTTTATCATTAAAATAACCACATTTATTCATATAATTTTTAAAGAATAAAATAACAGAAATAAATCTGTTCACAGTTTTTGTAAATTAATTAGTTAATTTTTAAGAAAATTGTTTTCCTCACAACTATTTCAAATGGCGGAAATTTCTGCGCCTCTTTTTCATTAAAAAATGATTTCTGGGATGACTTTAAAACTAACAAGACTTTCTTGGCTATTTGATATAAAAGTGTAGAAAAATAAATTATGTATTATAGTCCTGTAAAGAAAAAGGAGATCAGTTTCAGAATGGAACTCATTATTTTGAGCCATGATTAGAAAAGACAAGCGGTTGCCCCAATGAGGAAATATAGATTCTTAGCTCGAATCTAGTAATTTAATTAATCTACATGCGACTAGTATTTTGTAAGTCTTCTCTCAGACAGATTCTAATCAAAATTTGTCACAGAACTTATAATTGTAGTCATAAAATCACATTCGTTGATAAAATCCTCGTATTTATAGGCATTTGAAAGTACAGATCGACAGATGATTTTTTGACAGATCCGGTTTGAAAATTTGATTAGAATCTACATTTTAGATGTTAAATTTGATTAGACAGCAAATATTACCTTGTCGAGCCCTATGTTTTTGTAGCTATAGATATCATATGATAATTCGAGAAACTATCTAAGAATGGATTTCCTTCAAAATTTGATAGAAATCTAAATTTCATCCATCTAGCTCAAAGCGTTTTAAGATCTCATTCTCATAAATGAAGAGAGGTAATGTCAAAAAGGTGCTTTTAGACTTAAAGAGGTTCAGAAATTTGGAGAATCGCTCGATCTTGAATTCGAATTTTTCGATTTAAAAAAAATGCTTCTTCTATACTTGGTATAAGAGGTAATAAAAAAGGAAATAAAATGTATTATTACAATTATTAATTCTTATTTATCCCTTGCGTAGCCTTTCATGCATGTAAGAATATTCAAGGAACGAAAATTTCAATGGCCATAACTGATTTTGAAAATAAAATTAATTTCAGAAAAACGATTATACCAGAAAAATACAGTAAAATATTTCCAAATAGAATTATTAGTAGACTGCTTCTCAATAGCTACTTCACCTAACTGATAAAATGGAATATTCTGAAGAATTGATAATCTTTTAATTGAGAGATCATAAGAGATTTCACTGCTAAATTGCAAAAGAATTTAATTATAGAAATCGTCCCATTCATTTTCTGTTCGAGATGTTCCCTATCCATTTACTTGCTAAGACTCTTATGCGTTGTAGGGTTTCATAATCCAAAAATCCGTAAAAAATAAACACGTTCATGAAAGTGGAACTCAACTAATGGCATGTTATGAAAATGTTCAAGAAATCAAATTGATTCAATCAATTGATCAAATTTATTGAAATCCATTACAACATTTTAATTACAGCACATTGATTGTTATATTTAAAGCAGAGACAGTCCTGTTATCAACCAAAAAGCGATTTCTACAATAGAAGCCATACAAATGATATTAATTATGGGAAATAGCTTCTGGAAAGCACTAACTCTTCCATATTTGCTAAAGTAATTAAGTGGATAACTTGTTAATAAAATAAAGAATGCCTAAAATTACATTGAATAAATCACAAGTGTCTTCCCTCCCCCCAAAAAAACTTCCCCATCTAAAGGTTTCTATAGTACAAAATACTGGGATTGAGTAACTATGGGTTTTGATTAGCAATGGTATAGCAATCACACATATCACATTACTTTTGATGGCTTTAACAATATCCGGATAAAAATTTAGAAGATAAGCTTTAAAACTATAATGTAAGAATGCACATTAACATATACTGAGAAACAACTACATTTCATTTGGAATGACAAACGTCTTATATAAAGCAGCGCCATGTCGATTTCAATAAAAATGTTATTAAGATTCCAAAATTCATTTTTTTTAAGAAAATAGTACTTAAAAACACATGAAAACTTATCCCTTTTGCGCTCCGATGGTGCCTCTAACTCACCATTCAAGATTTTGCATTGTTTTGACGTTTTATTTATTTATTTTTCAAATTTTAAAAATGCCTACATAATGGTTAAGAGATGCAGATTAACTTTTCAAAGAAATTCGACTTAAAAGAATTATGTATATTTATTTTTCATAGCTATAAACAAATCTTTGTATTAGGTGAATAATTTTGCATCTAATTATTTTTCGGAGTGCAAAGGGTTAATCAAAAGAGTTTTAACATTTGAAATAAAATTGTTACCTGTATAAAATCTTTTATATAGATTCAGAAAGTAAAGATTATAATTTTAAAAAAATGAATGAATATATATATTCTGTGTAGCAACTATTCATTTTTGGTGACTTTAACAATCTCTAGATAAAAATTTAGAAGATAAGCGTTAAAATTATAATGTACACTTACATATACTAAGAAACAACTACATTTTTTGGAATGACAAGCTTCTTATATTAAACAGAGTCATGCCTATTTGAATAAAAAGGCTTTATTAAGATTACAAAAGCGATTTTACTTAAGAAAATAGTACTTCAAAATACTTCAATGTTAATAAAAAGAATTTTAACAATTGGAATAAAGCTGTTACCTGGATAAAATCATTTATACAATTCAAAAAATAAAGATTAAAATTTATATATATAACTATGTGTAGCAACTTTCCCTAAAAGCTCTTTATTGGTAATAAAATGGAGTATAAAAATATTTAGCTAAACAGCCATTCGAACGCATATTAACATCCTCTTCTTTTTTAATGCACTTTAATGATAGAGAATCTACAATTCAAACAACAAAATTAAATACATTTCCATCAAGTTACCCCGAAGAAAGTCATATTTTTTTATAAAAATATTCAAAAGTATCCTATTCCTATTTTCTTATCTAATCAATATTTGATAAATTTCAGATTAATATGGTTATTTAATCATTATATAGTTGGTTTCAACGTTTTTATGTAAAAAATATATGGGTGTAGAAACAAAGTATTCATCGTTCAAAATAATCTTAATTTAAAAACTTGGTTTCATAATCTTCACATAAAAATGTGATAATAATTTCTTGTTATGAAATTGTATATCAAAATGATTTATAATAATTTCATAGTAAATAAAATCCTTGCCATTTTATTGAAACAAACATTTTACTAGAAAAATGCTTTCTAAGATTATATGTTAGTTCTTTAAATTATTTTCTAAATACAAAATGGCACAGATTAAAATGCTAACTTTAAATAAATAATAATATCCATTTAAAATATTTCTTCAATACATTTATAGTACAATAAACAACTTCAAAAAGTCAAAATTTTACATAAATATCAAAATTTGTTCAATTATTCCAAAATTTGTACCAAACTAGAAGCGTCATTTTTATTAGTTTCTAAATATACAGTGGAAGTTAAAAGAAAGTAAGCCTACATGATTGTTATAGAAAATGTTTTATTTCAAATATATTATTGAATTTTAATGTAAAGCAAATATATACAGTTGCCAACTTATTAATGCAAGATGTAACAACTTGTATAGGCTTAATTAAGGTACTTACGTATTATACCATTCAATTTTATCGCCAAAGTCGTCGCCAATGAGTTACTAAACCGCCAATTATGGCAATTCGGCAATAATGTAATCCGCTGATCTTTATCGCCAAATTTAAATCCGTCACCAATGAGTTACTAAACCGTTGGCGATCGTTGGTAAATAAGATATAATACGTAAGTACCTTAATTAAATCAAAATTTAAAAAAATTAAATCAACTAAAACTGAAAAGATCCGATTGCTTGCACCAAAAAAAAAGTAAAGGGGAAACTGATCTCCGACAAAAACAATAAAAGCTGTAATATTAATTTTTTGACTGCATTCTTTTAGATTTTATCACTGCTTTTAAGTTGTCTAGGCATGGCTGGGATAAGTTTCTTTGTTAGTTCGGGGGGGGATTTTTTGCAATTTTTCTATGACAATTTGTTTTAACTCTTCCTTATTAAAAAATAGTTCCTTGGTATAAATTTTACTCAAGATATGTCTCTAAATTTTAAATGGGAGATAAATCGAATGACTGTGGGAGATAGCCCTGAGTCTTTGCAACACAATAGTTACTATTCTTTCGAAATATTTGATATGTGTGTTGAGATTGTTATGTTTGAAGATCTAGCTTCGTGACAATCTGAATTTGTTCATTGTAGATTCGACGAATAATGAATTATAGACCCCCTACTGCCACCATACACCCCTAGATCTTAAAGGATCCCCCCATGTACAATTGTCTTAACTGAATACTTATAACTTGATTCTTCCTTTTTTGGTTTCCATATTTTTACGAGCTTCTGTGAGCCAAACAATTCAAGGTTTTTTTTCTTTCATCACTAAATGAAATATTATTACAAAGATCTCCGTCATTATTAAGGTCTTTTTGACTAACAGTAACGTTTTTTTCTAAATAGATTTTCTGATGAATTATTTCTTATGTGGAATCCTGCTATGTAACTCTTGTCCATTGAAAGTCCTACAGTGCTGACATTTACCGTCTTCGCTGATCTTAGCGAAACTTGTTGAGATATTTTAACAGCACTTGCAGCTAGATTAGATTCCATCTCTTGTGCTACTGCTCTCACTTCAAAATCAAAGAGTCGTCTTAACTTCCTCTTCTGAAAATCTGTAATCTGTTTATATTTGGAATATTTGTCATGAATTTTCTTGACTATACAGTGGCTACTTCAAATAATATATATGTCTTGTAAGGATTTGATATTTTAAGTTTAATACCAGTTTTATCGTTTCTAGTGCTATTTGTTTTCTCAAAGTCTCCTATATTTTTCTAGAAATCTACATGAATTGAGCCAGAATATACGACTTTAATCTACATCAAGATCTTACAGGGAAAATTGTTTTAATATCTATAAAATTAAAATATTTGGAAGAGAAAGAATTATAAGTATTTTTTGACACATAAAATTGGATGTTCTTAGGTTTGCCCCCTTAACTGTTTTATTTTCTTTACTATCTAATAAGATGACACCCCCTAGTATAGGAATATTATTATTATTATTATTATTATTCAAATGGAAATCCATTTAATACATGACTTACCTATGTATTCAAAGTAATTTTCATATCGAATTATAATCGTTTTGAATGGTTTATTTTTGGCTTACAGCTATCAAAATTCAATAAATAGATGCACGTACGGCATATGGGCAAAACTGTTAAGCGGTAAATATGAGTTATTTCTTTATGTATTTTATTTTGAGTATTCTAAGTTATTCGATTCTTTTTAAACACGTAAATAACTGTATATATCTACTTATAATATAAAGTCAATAATATATTTGTAATAACACATTTTCTAAATCAATCAAGGGTGTTTACTTTCTTTTGACTTTCCATATTATATATATATATATATATATGAAAAAAACATTGAAAATAGTCTTACCTTGTTTGTAGAAGCATTTTAAACAAACTTCAATTCTTCGAAAATGATGTTCCTTAGAAGATCCTAGCCTGAAGCTTTATGAAAACATTATCTCCAAACTTTATTTTCACAAATGTCCCTTTTTGTTTGCAACTAAAGTCTTTCTAATAATTTCCTAACCGCTAAATTTTATTGTTGTTATCAAAGAAGTTTAATGTCGTTTATGCTCCATACTTCAACAACTGATGCATCAAGTGATACTGGTAGTTGATGATGGAATTTTCACGTAAAATGATTTTTACTGCCAGTTGTAGAGCGTGGTGCTTCTTTCGGCTTCCATATTGACGTCACAATTATTTTCAATTAGAATTCGGATCCTCTCTGGCAAATTTTACGACTAATAGCATGCATGGAGGCGTTTGTCCGTAATACTTCAGAAAATTCCCCTAAATTCCGGAATTAATCAAATATTGCATATATTTTTGGTGAAGAATTATATTTAAATAATTTGAAATCACTCAATTTTTTTGAACCAATTATTCTGATTTCAAAATGCTCAAATTAAATGACTCTGATAGAATCATGAGCAGTTGGTTATTTATATTTTTATTCTATTTTAACAGCAAAAGGAGGAGTATTTTATTTTAATATCCTTTTCATTGACTTTTCGTTGACTTGGTACAATAAATCACAGTCTCTATTAAAAACCAGAAAAAGCTCATATGTCCAATTAACATAATATTGTGAAGGGATACAACTGAAATTTTTTCGCATGACCAAACACCAAACGCTTAAAATTTCAGGAATATAACAATTTTTAAAGGATTGATCCCACTTATTAATTCGAGGTTCACTTCTTATTAATTCAAGATTCGAATTCTTCATCTTAAATTTAAGCTTTAATTTTAATTCAGTACCTTCAATAATTCTACTAGAGAGTGGTTTCCTGAAATTTTCTCACGTACTCTCCAATAAATGCATTTATGAATCAACAGCACCATTCCATTGGTTAACAATGGTTGCAAATGTTGATGCTAAACCTATTAGTATGCCATCTTTGGCGATTAAACGCTGGAATACGGTTCACACACAATACAAGAAAACCGAATGGTTGTTTTGGATATCTTATTCCCAACCGGTTGAAAGCATAATTTGACAGAGAACTAAGATTACAGTCACAAAGTTACATTTCGAAGTTCATTTATTTAAGATATTGTGTTTTTTATTTCATTTTTAATTGCTTTTGAAAATACAAACTGGCATGCAGTCAGCTTCTCGAAGGATTTCCTCACAAATTTGCAACAGATCTACACTTGAGATACTAAATTTGTTTATTAAATTTTATTTATCTAACTTTATTTTGTGATAATTAATATTAGGAGTCAAATTTTTTCTGAATGAGTTTCATCCATAATTTTCAATAAATCTACAAATTTAGTAACTCTTCATTTTGTGATAATATTCAGATAGCCAGTTAGTCAAACTTTTCCTGACTGTTTCATCAAAAATTTGAAATAAATCTACAAATTTAGTATAAACCAAATTAAAACCAAAACAAAATGTAAGTATAATTTTACTGTTAAAATTTTTTATTCATCTATATATATAGTTTATCTACCCAAATACATGATAAATTATATATTTTATGTATAAAAATTATTTATGTTATCTATATTATTATTTCATCTGATAGTTGATAAAGATAGTGACAAGTTATATTCATCAACTGTCAATGAAGAAAGCTTGAATCAGTTTTCACAGTTGAATAATTTGTGTTAAGAATGCAAAAAGAAGAAAAAATTAAAATTTGCAGTCAAAATAATCCTCACGTCCATGCATATTATTTGGTATTGAATATTAACCTTTTGTAATCGAGAGACGACTCAAGGTCACCTATTGAAACTAGACCGAAAAAAATTCTAAAGCTGTTTACATATATAGCATTGTATGAAAAAGATAGAGTGAAGTTTTAAAAAAATAAATTAACACCTTTTATTTCATATTTCTTAACAATGAAATGATATCTTATATTCTGTTAATAAGCATGCATCTAATCACTTTAATTACAAAGGTTAAGCTGTTACTTATAATTGTATTCCAAATAAAATGGTTCTGTTCAAATATGCACTGGATTTTCATTACTTTTAACCCTTCGCAGTCCAAAAAATAATTATTCACCTAATACAAATATTTGTTTATGGCAATGAAAAATAAATATACATAATTCTTTCAAGCCGAATTTCTTTGAAATATTAATCTACATTTCTTACCCATTATGTGGGCGTTTTTAAAAATTAAATGTGAAAAATAAATAAATAAAATGTCAAAATGATGAAGTCTTGAATGTCGAGTCACACTCGACATCGGACTGCAAAGGGTTAATATGAATAAAATCGAATTACTTAATCATCATGCATTGATGTAATAAGATGCAGTATTGTAAGTTATATTATTCATAGAATTTTTTTTAATGAAAGTTAACAGATACTGCCATATATACCTCATAGATTAATGATCTTTTTTAAGTTCTTTCTAATATCTTTGTCATGTGAAGAGTATTACTATTTGTTTCTAATTTGCACATTTATGTATAGCAATTAAACTTTAAAATTAGGATTTAGATTTGATTAAATTTAAATCGCACATCCTTTTTACTCCATTTAATGGGATTTTGTCCATTTGCATAAAATTGTAGCACATTTTATTTTAGCAAAAAGAAAACTCAATTCATCGTTAATTTACTAATATTTACTCCAGATATATTTCATCTAAGCAGCAATGTTATAGAAATCGGTTTAAATGTTTAAGGAAAATAACTTTCGCTTATAAAATGAAAAGATCGCCAATCCGACATATATGAAATTACTTAAAAGTTCATCTAAAAAACTGATTAATTCAAAAATTTAAATAATGGATTATAGGAATTTTAAAACTATTTTGTAGAGAATTGAATCAGGGTTTTGCTTACAAAAAATTATGTACAAATAAACATCGCTACAGATAATTATACAATTTTTTCTTAAGCCGTTCAAATACCTCCACTATTTCTGGTATGTAAAATTATATGATAAACAATTTAGGGAAACAGGTTTGGGGAATGTTTTGTATTAATTCACACATGTCCTTAGAAAATTACGCTTGATTGTCTTGCCTTTTATAGCGCAATGTCCATATTTAGCTATATTGCATCATGAACTACATCTAACAAATATTTCTTTAATAGATTTGATGAGTATTTTAACTTTAGCTAATAAATATAAAAAACTAATAACTGATCCCAGAGCTCGCCGGTATTATTAGCAACTAACGTAGTTGCAAGCATTTCTTAATTTTTAATAATGAAATTACAACGTTTAATAATTATTGATATTTACAAGCAACAGAAATGGAAACTTAAGTACACAACAGCTCTAGTAATTTCATGCAGTGTTAAGTAAAACATACTGGAATTCAAGCATAAGGCAAGGTATAAGTTACCAATATCCTGCATGTAACTAAAAATATACAAATTACATTTTAAATATTTGCCACTCAATTGAAGGGTAAAGCTCATGCTATGGCATAGCTATTCTAAAATTTTCATAGATCTTAATCACTTCACATACGAATCTATTTAACTTCCTAATTAGAGGACACATCCAATATTAAACATTTATTGTTATTTTAATTCCTATAATAATGTAACGAGTTTTAAGATGTTGAAAAATTTCTAAATGATTCTTGTATTTTAAATTAATGAGTAATTTCACTTAATTGTAGGTTTAAAATTAATAATTCAATAATTAGATGCGAGTGTGAGGCGCCATTCTATGTGACGTGGTTAATATGAGCATAGGTAATTTTCTGCGTACTTTTTAAATTTCAAGATTTATAATTAATTGATTAATGGCAATAAGTGACTATTCAACTAAGTTTCAATCCACAATTTTTATTATCTCAATTTATAATCAATTATGTAAAAATTGAGTTAAACATTAAACGATGCATTAAGTGTGCAACACTTTTGCAATCAATTTCTACAGCTCTTTGCTTTTACAAGCACTTTAAAAGAATTTTAACAATCCTCTATCAAATTGTTTCACAGAAACAGTTGTCTTACAATAAAAATGACAAACAAAATATAAATTACAAATTTGAATATTCCCCGTAAAGGAACTTCACGTCAAACGATATGTAAATATAGATTTAAACATTGAAGCAAATCTGCAAATTGTTAAATATGAGTAAATGGTTAAGCTGATTTTACATAAGCTCTTAAAAAATTAAGTAAGTCTCCATCGGATAAAAGGCATGAAATCTCAATTATTACATCAGGATTCAAAGATATCTTTGTATTGCATCCTTCATCTTTTGCATAAATGTTCCGTTTTAGCAATGTTTTATACACGTACGGCCTTTTAAAATTTGCCACTATGAAATCATGGTAAACAGGGAAGCTGAATTTAGAAAGAGTCTCTAAAACTTGATCGAGCATTCTGTCATCACACGGTTTGTCACGTTTTATATTACAACATGCGTCAAGTGCAAACTGACAAAGCGAAAAATTTTCCGCATACACAATAGATTTCATTCTGAGAATTTCTTCGGAACATTTATTGATAAATTCATTTAAAAGAAATTCTTTCGGTACCCCGAAATCAGTTTTATTTTCAAAGTTTACAAGAGTAGCGACTTTTATCACTTCTTTTGCACATTCAAAACCAAGATCTGAATCTCTGGATTGTAGAAATATATCCAGAACTGTCCTTCCGTCTTGATCGCGACAGTTTACACAAGCTCCGTGTTTCACCAATTCCATCACAATGTCGGTGTTCAGCTTAATATTTTTTGAAGCTACATGCAAGCAAGTTTCTAACCCAGTTTTCCTGGCGTTTACATTCGCACCAAATGCCAGCAATTCTTTGACAATATCCAAATTACCTTCTCCTATGGCCCACATTAGTGGCGTTTCGTAATCTATATTAACCGTGTCAATATCGGCTCCGTTGTTTATTAGTTTTTGAACAACACACAAATCACCACTTTGATATTCGGGGAGATAAAACAGAGTTTGGGAGTTTCTAACAGCAAAATGCAAGGCAGCATTTCCATTCATATCTTTAACATTCACATCAGCTCCGTTTTCAATAAGAACGTCTATCATCCATTTGTTTCTATGAATGACAGCAAAATGGAGAGGCGTGCAACCAAAGTGATTCACTGTATTTACTCTCGCCCCAGATTTAATCAATTCTTCTGCAATTTCTGCGCCGCAATTAGTCAAAGAAAGCACATGAAGAGGCGTGGTGCCATAGAAGTTGCAGACGTTAGGATCTTCTCTGTAACTAGGAAATTGATGGCTTAAATTAAGTCCATATCCCTGTCTGTGGAATAAAATGTGATGATGAACCGATGGCACGATTGCAGACATATTTATTATTATTATTATGCAGGAGTTCCTTTATCTAACTTTTGAATGCGTAGTTTTATCTAATTTAATCTAGATACTTAACGGTTAGCAAAATTCAGTATCCGTTGCTCAAAAGTCAATAATACCAGTTTCCAATCCGTATCTATTCACACGCCTTTAACTCTTAAGTACAGCTCATACGAGGCTAACTATCGCGCGCAATGAAAGACCACGCCTTTCACAGGAAAATCACGTGACAGCAAATATTCAATGGTAAATAGGTTGTTTTGATGAAGCAATCATTTGTCCCATTGCGGCACGTTATCATTCTGTGGTAGGCGTGACCTTCTGTTGTGCGCTGTAGTTGGCCTCGTGTTAACGCTGCTTTATCCTCATTTACCAATTTTAAGATTCAATTTCTTTTTATTTAATTGACATATTTTTACCGCACAGTCAGAATAAACTCGATTTACTTTTTATCATGTCAGAACATGATGTTGTTTATGGGATGAGGTTTTTGGCATCAACAAAAATTCGTAGGCAAAAAATAAAAATGTTATTATCTGCACGAGCCTCTCAAAAAATCAGCTTTTAATAACGTGATGTCATCCCATTTACAAAAGCTCTGCTTAAAAAAATAAATTAATGACAAATAAAACCTAGAAAAAGGTCCTTTTGGGCACGCGATTATATGAAATGAAATAAATAGGAAATGTGATATTTTTTTAACAATAAATGCGAGACAAAGTTTTTTGATCGTTTGCAATACTAAAGTGGCATCATTAGATAGAGCAATGTTCGCTCAATCTATTTGTAAATATCTAAATTAAAGGTAATTCTCAATTTTAAATACTTTCTGTATGTTCTGACATATGTAAAACCGTTCGGATGAATTTGGTAGGAAAAATGTTATGATATTATTTAATAGAGGTTGTTGAGACATATAGATAACAAATATTATCGTAATTATATAAGATTTATAATTTGATTGTTTGATTCGATATTTGTGTTTTGTTTGAATTTAGTTAGTTTAAAATACTCCAATAAATAAATTTAAAAAACAGAATTATGTGATATGAGAACTTTATCAGTGGGGTATTATTTTTTTAATATGTACAATCAGAATAATGGGCAAAGTAGAAAAAAATAAGTACTTTATATTTTTACCTACTGTTCGCATACTGGTTTAATTAACAAGAAGGTACACACGCATATTTTGCTGAAGGATTATTACACGCATATTTTGCTGAACTCCTCTCAGTCAGACATGTCCTGTCTCTTATGGAGGGGAGTCCAATTATATTCCTATTAACAGACTATAAAGGGTTCAATCCCGGTGTCCTAGAATAGCGGTAGCGTATGTTCCGAGTGATCTGGGCGTCCGAGGTTCGAGTCCCAGTCAGGGCATGCTTGTTCATCTGTGTTATATCTGTTAAGATTGCGAATATGTCCCCCCCCCCTGTAAAAAAAGGCTGTGCAAGTTAATGTGATAAATGTGCGTCATCTTCATTGGAGTTAGAAGGCAGACTTTTGCCCTCGGGTGCTCAAGGGTCCATACCCTTATGAGCTACTGCACCCCTTCCCCCTTTCCGTTGTAAATCGGTCACGGGATCATCATCATGATCATCAATACACAATAACAAGGTATAACTAAAGAAAAAAATTCTTCATGTTTTTAATCCTTTGCATTCCGAAAAATAATTAGATGCAAAATTATTCACCTAATACAAAGATTTGTTGATTGCTACGAAAAATAAATATATGTAATTCTTTTAAGTCGAATTTCTTTGAAAAATTAATCTAAATCTCTTAATCATTATGTAGGCGTTTTTAACAATTAAATTGGAAAAATAAATAAATAAAACGTCAAAATGATGCACAGTCTTGAATGTCGAGTCCCACTCGACATCGGACCGCAAAGGGTTAAAAAAGGACGTATATATATCAAGCCAGTAATTAAAATTTAAAGATTAGATGGGTTCAAAATAATTTTTTTTTCATTGTAGCTTGTTTGGAATTTCATTGTCCCTGCGGGATATTATCTCAATTTTCAATATATAAATATGCTTATTGTTGAAGAAAGAGGGGCGGGAAAACGTTCATTAAGCATTAACGAAACTTTCGTTGGCAGCCTCAATTCTTTTCCCGGATTTTTCCCTTTGGTTGCTTTATTTCCCTACATGTTTGCAAATAGATTTTAAGCACTTCTCATAAGTTTTGTCTGATGAAATTCCCTTATTATTATTTTATTTTATTTTTTTGGTTATTCTTTGGATACCTCTGGAAGATTTAAAAGACAAATTTTTCATGGCTAGAAGAGCAAAAACATAACCTGTTAACTTTTTTTAAAAAATCTGAAACTGCGACAAGATGGATTGTTGAAGTTTCCTCCGTAAAGATTTGTTCTACTTAGAAATTTGGCTTATTTTTAGATGCTTTAGATTTGGTTGCTTTTAGATTTGTTCTACTTAAAAAAAATTTGGCTATTCTTTGAACGTCTCTAGCAGATTTAAAAGATAAATTTTTCAAATCTTGAAGAATAGAAAAACCATCGTTAACAACATTTTTTTTAATCTGGAACTGCTACTTATCAATGGCAAGACGGATTGTTGAAGTTTCCTTCGTAAAGACAAGCTTACGAAGGATGATGGAATTAACAGGATGAAGATGATATTGAAAGTATTGATATTTGAAAGATCTGCGATAGAAGCAATAGATTGTGGTTTAGAAGAATCTGTGACAATAACAAAACTCCTTAATTTCTCTTTCTATTCGATAATTCGGCTTTGCTCTCAACTGCGAAGTTAACCATTCTTTTCAAACAATTAAAAATCTTTTAAACCTTTAATGAAATCAATTGATAGCTGAAAGTCTTCTAAAAAATTTTTTAGTATTGACTTGAATATAAACATTGAGGATATAGCGACAAGGCTGTTAAACCATAGGAGCGAAAAAGGTGCAGTTAAAGGGCATCAAAACTCTTGAGTGCTTGAGTCAAGATACTTAGATGATTTAATTAGATGATGAAGGCAAAAATAATAATCTTATACTATAATACGAGGAATGGTTGTCAAGTCGAAAATCGCCCCAGAATTAATAAACTCTGGTAAACTTGGGGGTCTGGGGTTTTTGGCCACGAGGAATCGATTGGCGCCGGTTTTGAAGCGCTACGGTTGAACAGTTAGGAGTTACAGATAGGATATTTTCAAACTTTATTAGTTCGCCATAATGGCTACTTAAATTTTCAAGTGGTTACGTGCTGCCATCTATAGCCAATATGCCATCTATATCAATATTCATATATATATATATATATATATATATATATATTTCATTTCATGCAGATACGTGATGAAAATTGCATTTTTATATGTTTAATGCGCAATAATAATTTATTTTTTTAAATTTGAGTTTTTGTCAATCTGATGGCAACATATTAATAAGATAATTTTTTCCCTTTTGCTCGTAACGCATGCTTGGAGCTTAAGTTTTAATTTTATCTTATACGAGGAATGGTTGCCAAGTCGAAAATCACCCCACATTTTTCTCCGAGCGGAGCTCGGTCACCCGCTGGTAATAATAAATGTTCGGCTGTCCGATGCTGAGTTTTTTCCAGGGCGCTTCTCTGTAGATTGTATATCTTGAACATTTTAACAAGATGTGGGGAATGTTGTTGTCTAAGTTACAATGGAGGCACAAGGAGTAGTCTGAGACATTGAGCCTGTGAAGAGGACTTGGAGTTAAATATTTTCTCCTGTGATTAGTTTTGAAGCGATTTTGGAAAAGTTCTTTCTCAGATTAAAGATCATATCCACAGGGGAAATCCACTTTATAAATGACGTAAATTCCTTAACTGCTTTTGTAAATAAAAATAATCCTTTCCCCTCCATGCGATAGCAGAGTTGCCAGGTATCCATAGAAGAGAGATTTTTGTGGTTCATATTTTCCTTGAGTAAAATTTTGAGGCTAATAGTTAAATAATTTTAGGCAAATGGAAATTAATATTTTTAAGTATAATCAAATCAGAATAATTAGCCAAAATAATAAGTAAATCTTTATTTGGGACTGCCAATTCATCCAGAGCTTGGCATATTCTTAAGACTTCAGTTATAAAAACAGGGCCCAACTTAGCCTAGTTGGGGCCTGGGGCAAAAACTACCTTGCGGCCCCCTCTGCTTTACTACTTTCGTAATGAAGAACATTTATTAAAAAAAAGAAACGTAAAATAAAATTTATATTCGATTTGAGGGGCCCCACATTAGTAAGGGCCCGGGGCAACTGCCTCGTATGTCCCTGCCTTAGTCAGGCCCTGTATAAAAATAGATTTTATAGAATGAATGCGATAAATAAAATTTTGAAAACAAGAAACACCAGTAAGTGAGATAAAGAGCTGGGATTTTGAGCCATCAGTAGCTATGATGATATGATTCGGGAATGTCTTCTGGATTCATTCATTGAAGTTTGCTGCGATGGTAGAAGCTGGGAATTCTTTATTTTGGAAACTGAAATCGTTTAGAAAAGTTCCACGAAGATCGGGGCTAGAAAGAGGAAAAATTGGTAATTTTATTAAATACTTCGGAGAACTATGAAGGCTTTGAAACGGAGTGTTGAGCATATCTTCGCCCTTTTCAGTCAATAAGACAATTAGTTCAACAGAATTGTTGTTTAAAGTTGAGAAAGGAAAATTAGTCATTTATTTGATGAAAAATTGATTGCAAGGCGTTTAATTTTCTTGAAAGAATTTCTTGTCCTAAAAGCTTTAGCAAAATAGAATTGGGAGTCCAGATGGGGACACCAAACGCTGTTCTCAGTGCCATTGTTTGGATTGTATTATATTATTTGAGATGTGTTTCAGAGAATTTATTAATGATGGGACTACTGCAATTAAAGTAAACTAACTATACTGTTATTAACGATTGTGATTAAATTTTTTTGTTTTTGGGTCATGTCCCATGGATCCTAAAATTTTGAGACCTTGTATTTTTTGAGTATCTTATTTCTAAGACTTTTTAAAATGTTGCCATTTTTATTAGTTTTAGCCAACGGAGCTCCAAGATATTTGATCGATTCATTTCATGTAAGTGGAAATCTGTCATACGTTATATACGGAAGTAAAACTGAACGTTTTTTAGAGAGACCAACTATAGTGCTTTTTTTCAGCGCTAATAAAAATATAATAAGAGCACGATTTATAAATATTTTCTAATTTATTTTGAAATTTAAGTTTAATATAATCCATTGAAGAATGAGAACAATAAGCAAAAATATCATCAGCAAAGATTGAAACTCGACATTTATCTTTAATGTTTCTAAGAGATCACTCATGAAAATGACAAAAAGAATCGGTAGGAAAGCACTTCCCTGCGAAAGGCTTTTAAGAAGAAAATTTGTGTCAGAAATAATATCTCGCCATCTCATCTGAAACGTTCTTTATTGCAGAAAATTGTGCATCTATTTAGCGATCTTGCTTGTAATGCTAAGTTGGAGACATTTATAAATGAGGTCATCCATAGGGTCTGAGGCCCTTTTGAAATCGAGATAAACACTAAATTTTTTTTCCTTTCTATGTGCCTTCAGATATTGCTCAATATATTTTATATGTTGCTGTTTGGCCATTTCTGAAAGGAATAAAACCATGTTGGTTTATGCTGATTCTGTTGTAGCCAGTTAAATATTGAGTAATACGATAGGCTAAGATGCGTTCGAAAATATTACAAAAAACTGAAGTTAAAGCTATTGAGGTTATTTTTGTTTTATCTTTGTTTGGTTTTGTGATTGGAACTATGATGGCACATGTTCCAATCGTTTGAAAGTAAGGAGAAATTTATTTGCTGTTGAAAAATATCGAGGATTTTACAAAGAGTTGCATCATCGAATTTTGTGGACTAGGCTGCCTGGATGGTATTTGTACCTAATGTCGAATTTCTCGTTTTTTGTATGGATTTTTTGAGTTCCCAGATTTTTATACCACTATTTAAAAATTTGTTGTTATTATTGTAGTCCATCGGAATAGGCTCCAATTCATAATTATGTGATAAAAAAAATTTGCAAAAAATTTACCTTTAAACTTTAAATTTTTGAATTGCTTGTAAATCTATTTCTATGAAAAATGATTCTATTATTTTTAATATAAGAGTTAATATGACTGGATAACTTGTTTAGTATTTTATAAAACTTTCAAGGAGTTTGAGAAATTTTCTCATGTCCTTACCAATATGTTTCTTTCTCTCTTTTAATATGAAATTTTAGTGTGATTCTATATATTTTTTTTATATTTAATCCAATTTTAACAGATCTATTCCTCAATGCTTTTTTCCACATGCACATTTTTAGACAGCTGAAGTTGTCGCAAGCATCATTCCACCACGAATGTAAGCTTTATTGGGTAATTTTTTTTCGAATTTTTTTAGTTATAATTTTGAGAAATATTACAAGTAACCATTTCAATAGTTGGTTGTTTAACTGCAGTAAAAATTTCTTTTGTTTCTTGAATAATTGAATTCCACTTAATAATTTTGATATATTTAGATGCGATATTGAGTTTCACCATACAACTACTATAGGCCTATGGTCCTTTTCGAAGGAAGAGCCAAAAACATAGCAATCAGTTTCTTCGAAATGTTGGACAAGCATAAAATTAGATCAAGAATTGAGAATGAACTTGAGTTTAAGGTACGAGCTGGGCATAATGGGTAAGGAAGAAAACTGGAATTACTGACGAATTCGACGAAATCGTCACTGTGTGGCGAATGATAGTTTCCACTTCATAAAGGGGAATGGAGGTTAAAAAAACCAAAGATGAAGGTTGATGAGTTTATGCTGTCAAAGAATGTTTTAATCAAATTAATATTGAATATGCAAGGAACATAAATATTAATAATCGTGAAGCTTTGATTACAAATTCGGGATCCAACTGCAAGGATTTCTAGGCCTGAGTCATTTTCTTTTGAAAATGGCTCTTCCAGATATACTTTCTAGTATACTGATAAGGATGTCACCACCAGGTCTGTTATATCAGTGGTCCGGGGGGGGGGGTTGTTTGGAAAAATAAGAGGATCCGTATCTTTCAAATATGTTTCTTGAAAAATCCCAAAAAGTAGATGTGGAGAATGAAGGTTGATTGAACCATTTTTTTAAAAAAAAACTGCAGCAATTTCATTTTAGAAATGCCATTCAGGAAAAGGAAATGAAAGTGAGCAGAAACTATTGTTGGATAACTGCGGCAAAAAAGGCAATGGAAAGCTAAAAAAAAAGTGGAGAACGAAGAAACAAAACTTAAATTGATGGGTTCGAAAGAAAATAAAACAATGACAAAAAGGAAAAAGGGGACAAAAGGAAAGAGAGGGGAGAGTGGAAATCTTAGCCAACTGGAATATTCTCTTGATCACAGCTCCCACCTGCATTCAACTTCATTTTGGTGTTGTTTATTTGATTCAAATTCTGTAGGATTTTCTTTTTTTGTGCAGGAGTTGAACTACAATCGGTACTTTGCAAAATCACTTTGCACATATTCTGAATCATGAATTTTCGAAGTATATTTGCAAAAAGGGCAGTTTTCTTTTCCAAATCTTTTGTTTTTTTGTTTGTAGAAATGATTTGAATTGCGCTTGAAAGAATCTTTTATGCCACTAGCTTCCGGAATGATTTTAACAGTATGAGAACATATGATGCTAGGGAATTTCTTCAAGCTCTGCCAATAGCCGCATGGTTATGGCATTTCAATTCAAGTATCTTTTATTCTTTTACATATGCTCGACATGTATTTATTGTTTTAAGGATAAAGGTGCGTTTCTCTACAAACACGGTTAGGATGACTAAAAGAAAAACCCTTATTGCACAGTCACGGGTGGTCTTTAAGTAACTGGATGCGCTAGTTAATAAACTAAATTTTGACAGAATCTTGCAAAGTTGTTCCCAGAACTGTTACTAGGACTGGTGATAATTCTTTGTAGCATTTTATTTTTAAAATCACATCATTTCAATCACAGTAAGTTAATTTTTTCCTGTATTTCTGCTGCTAGTTTATTATGGGAGTATTTGTTGATATATCTAACAGTAAGAAACGAGAAGTGATGTTTTCTCGTATCACATCTATTACGATACTTTATCCATAAATTTATTCAGTGACAATAATTGCACAGTACAAATTGAGTCTTTTGTTGTAAATAATATGTTGCCTTGTCGGATGTATTTCATCTTATCTATTGAGTCATATCTATTAATGATGTTGTTGATGAAATCTTGCACTAGAAACGGATTTAACTGGGGCAATTTCTGGAATTTGTCTGCATTCGACAGAATAATATTAATTTCTTGATATTGATTTGATCCGAGACACATAGCATGCTCATTGGTAATTTTATTACTTATATAATAATTATTATTTTGCACTCTATATTCAATTGTTTGAATTTGTTTATGCCTGCAGCAACTGGGGAAAAAAGAAACAACATTCAAATTCGTTTTAAAAAGTAGATAATCATACATTTTTTAAAAAAAATATTAGACAAAATAGCCTTTTAGAAACACAAATTAATGAGAGAAACTATTAATACACTGTAAAACACAGGCAGAAAACCAAAGATCGAAGGTTCAAGGAAAGGAAAAAAATATGCAACCGTCACTCGCAAAATCAAATTTCTAGATCATTTTTGATATTGAAATTGTATGTACGTTAATTATATTTAGAGATATAGTCAAAAATGTGAAGGTTCACATTTGACTCTTCACACATTAACGTTTAATTTAAAATCATTTTGCTTAATGCTTCGTTTTCAGAACGTCCTTTCAAATTACACCAAATGGTTTATTGCATCAATATAAAATTTTCCGAGCAGGCTTAAGGCCCTATCACACGGCAAAATACCGTCAGCATTTTCGTCGGCAAACGACGACGAAAGTGACGTCACTTGAGGATTTGCTGTCTGGCAAACCTAAAAACTTAGGTTTACTTTATGGTGTATTTATTGCTCTTTATTCGTTTCTACTACTTAATGAATATCAGCAGTTTTAACATTTCATGATCCGTAGGACTCTAGTCAAGACGTTGCTTGAATTTATAATTAAATCCGGGATATTTTTTAAGTGATCCCATTAGCTTTCAATGAATGCAAAAGCTCATGGTAGCAATAATAGTTGTAATAAAACAATTATTTTTTAATCTGACCATTTCCAAATGTGTGGTTATTCTATGCATCTTTCTCAATGCAAATGTATAATCAGAAATATTCTAAATTAGCTGCTAATTTGTTAAATTTAAAAGAAAAAAATGTGGAAAATGAAGCCTAAATTTTATTGTCTATCATACAAAAGGTGATTTAGTTTTTTGCTAATGATAAAATTATGATCATTTTTAGATTTTTGTCAAAACCAAATATGTTTTATATTTCAGTAACATTGCAAGAACATCTAAGTATTAAAATGACTATTATATTTTTCACTCTAACATTGGAGTTAAAATTTTTAAATTATATAGTAACTGTTTACAAACTATTTAAGGAATTACTATAATCAAAAGATTATGCTATTATTTGAATAAATAGACTGAATATGGTCAAATATATTTCACAAAAAAGAAAACAATTCCCATCAGCATTAATATTTTTTTATTTACTTAAAAATATCCTGTTGGATCTCTGAAAATTCCATCACAAGTTCGAAGATCCTTCTAGAGAACTATTTCCCATACGATAATAACAGTTTTTTTTTAAGAGGGGGCAATAAGTTGCCCCACAGAATGGGGAAAAGATACCGAAGTTTCACTTCGCTTTTTTCATTCTGTCGAAACTATTTTTAGTATTTAGTCGCCAACTGACGCTATTCTTGGCACACTACGTCACTGCCAAAGTTTCACATGATTGGTTGAATTTCGTTTGCAAACGATATTTCCGTCACTATCGTGGACATTTTCAAACCGGTTAAAAAAAGTTGAAGATGACGGAAAACTTGCTTGACCGGTTGCTTGCGGGCACAAATCGACAACTGCCGACGAAAGTGCTGACGGTATTTCGCCGTGTGATAGGGCCTTTATACACACAGAATAATTTTAAAAATCGTGCAAAATCAGAGCATTATTTTGGTTACTATTTTTAATATTTGCTAAAAATGCTTTAAAAAAAGAGTTATGTTTTTAAAACATAAAAAAAATTAGATAATTTTAGAAAATTTATAAAAATATGCATTTTTGCTTGATTATCCAGTTATATTCTTTTTGAGTAAATAAGCATAGTATCTGTTATAAGTTACTTGTTTTGTTTGCGGATAAACTTAGCAAATAAGAAAATTTTGTTTCGACACTTGATACGCTATATATATATCTAATATATAAAATTCTCGTGTCACAGTTTTCGTTGCCATATTCCTCCGAAACGGCTTGACCGATTTTGATGAAATTTTTTGTGCTTATCCGGTATCTATGAGAATCGGCCAACATCTATTTTTCATCCCGAAATATCAATTAGTTCAGGAGAAATTAATTAAAACCCCTTAATTTCTGTGAAATTAAAACCTGTAAAGTTACTTTCCGAGTGAAACCCGACCTTCTCCGGAAGGTCGGGTTTCACTCGGAAAGTAACTTTACAGGTT
>JAOUZG010016644.1:6327309-6378980 GCA_026289955.1 Argiope argentata | reverse complement strand
TATATATATATATATATATATATATATATATTAGCTCATGATCTTTATTTCCCTGCCTTAAAAATTCATAATTATGTTCAAAGCCTTATAAAATTGTGATAAAAAGTCCATTAAGCAGCAGAATTTTTCTTTCTGCTAAGCAGAGTCGAATTTAACCAATTGTCAGATAAGTTTTGGCTGTCAATGACCCTATGACCTTTTAAATTTATGCACTTCGCTTTATTTAAAAAACAAATAAAAATATTAGAAAGTGATTGCTATTGAAGTTTAATAATAAAATAAGGAATGGCAACGCCTTATGTTTTCGTTTTCTCTGCAGTGTTGATCCCCAAATTACGAAATTTTGCGTAATATGACTTCTTATGCATTTGAAACATAGAGGTATGCGAAGATCCTTATCATTTTATACTAAAATAATGAATTATTACTTTAAAAAGTAAATACAAAAACTTAGCAATTGTTTAAGATTTTCTGTGTACTATCTTGTAAAATATTCAAGAAATATGTTCGTATCCGAGTATACTCTTTGGTTAACTTCTGCCCGTGAACGATATGCGGCTGCAAAAAAAGTCTTGGAACAGTCGAAAAATGATCCTCCTACCGAACCCTATAGAAGTAAATACGAAGCTAAAAATATGTTAAATGATCTAATGGTCGAACTTGAAAAATGGAGAAGTGTCAATGAAGTGCAGGTTAGACTGCTTTCCATACTTTTGAATTATGAAAAAGCCGTTATTCTTATTGAAACTGACGAAACAGGGCCTGGAAGTGAAATTTTAACCATCATTTTAGAAGAAGCACGAGCAATTGCTGAAAGCCCTGAATGTATTCATTTGATTATTAAGATTTTAAATCAGTTGGGTATAATATGGAGTGAAAGGGGAGAGATAGAAAAATCTTTATCATATCTTCAAGAGGCAGAAAGTTTTTACAATAATTACAAGTCTAAAAACAACCCCTGTCCTCTTGAGTTAGAAGAATTGTTTATGATTGAAAATGTTAACAATAAAGATTGGACTTCATTTGAAAAGACTTTCACTTACACTCTGTATTATTTAGCTCAAGTTTATGAGCATCTCAATGATAGCAACAAATCTGCAATGTATTGTCGAGAAACACTGAAGAGACAACGGGAAAGTGGCGAATATGAAACAAATGATTGGGCTATGAATTGTGCTACCTTATCACAATATTTTATCCAAGAAAAACAATTTCCTGAAGCTAGGCATCTATTGTCTTGTGCAGCTTATATTCTTCTCAAGTATGAAATCAAAGTTGATGAGAAACTGGATGAGAATCGAGATGCTTGGGCTGAAGTCCACCAAAGTAAAGCTTCACTCTCATGTTGTTGGTTAAAATATTGTGTTAATCTTTTGGCTGAACCACCATATAATGATGAAAAGGATAAAGAATCTGAAAAATTTAGTAGATTGATTGAAGATGAAGATGTCATAAAGATGGAAAAAAGAATACCATGCTATATAACATCATATAATGATGCTAAAAGCATTTTTATCTTTGCTACAAATCATGTTTCTGTGGCTAAATCCTATTTCACACTGAATGAGTATGCAAATAATTATGCTCAAATAGTTCAAGATAATAGTAAGCTATATAAATACCTTGCAGCTCATGATCCTGATCATAGTCGTCAATGTAAAATGCATAAGCGACGCTTGGATATGCTTGAAGAATTACTGCGTAGATTGAATCCTCAGTTTTATCTTGCTGTTTGTCGACAATTACAATTTGAGCTTGGTGAAATCTGCCATGAAATGATTGATCTGAAGACAAAAATTGCAAATGAATTGGAAGAAGGTCTCAATGTACACAGGGCCAAGAAAATTAATTCTTTATCCTTAAAAGGGATTCAACATTTCCAGGATTTTATTGATTCCATGAAAGATAAGGATGGTAATCTTCCCACTATTTATTCCAGTGACATTGTCAGGCCAGCATTAATAGCTCATTTTTATATTGGTAGGTATTATTCGAAACTTATTGAAAGTGACACTAACAAGAAATTGTATAATTTGTCTAAAACAGAGGAATATTACAATTATATTGTCAAATATGCTGAGGCAAATCCGCAACATGCAGATAGCGTTGAGCATGAATTGCCTGTTGTAAAAGAAATGCTTGAACTTATGTCAGAGAAAATGAATCAGATCACTTGTTCTACTTTATTCTGAAACCATTTCTATTTGAAAAAAGAAATAAATCTTATATTTGAACTCTGAAAATATATATATATTAATTAGATTGAAAGAGAATTTAATTTAGAGTACTTTGTATAATCTTAAGTGTTATTTTCTAATATTTTCACAGCACTTTAAACAGAATTTTTAGTTTAGGATTTCCACATTGCTGTGACAACATGCTTAAGTAGTATGCTTGATTTCAAGAGTATAAAATTAATATTTGCAATGAGTTATTTGTATATCTAAATAGCTACTTTTTATTTAAAGTAAAATACATGCCTGTTTCAAAAATTTTTCATGACTGTTTTATTTTAAAAAATTATAGATAACCATTTTGTGGTTGAAGCAGTTACTGAGTCACAGAGAACTCATAATGATTTTCTTGTTTGTTTGTTTTATTCTATCTCAAGAAGCAATCATTATGTACAAGAAGTGGACAAAAAACAGGCGAATGTTACAAAGACATAAAGAGAACAAATTCATTTTAGCTGGCCTTGTATATCATGATATTCTTATAAATCTTACATGTGTCAAATTTTGACAGCAATTCTCACACGTGTTGACATTGACAAGATAAATGCAGGGATCTAGAAGAAACTGTTTATATCTTTAATCCCTATCCCTTCGCTTGGCTTTTGGATTGACTGTGCAGTATCTTAAAAATCTTAATTTTATTTATTAAATAGAAAAAATGGAATTTGATCAGGAAATAAAGAAAAATTTTAGGATGAAAGTTACTAATGGGCTAAATTAAGACAAAACTTTGGAAATTAATTACAATCGAAATTAGAGTTTAAAATATCATTACATTTATATAATTCTTAAAAGAATTATTTTAATTCTAAATTTAAAGATCTTGTTGAAAACTTTCATTCTCCATAATTACAATGAAAACATTCATTGTAATTATGGCATACATCTACTTTTTATGAATTTCTTATATTGTATTTTATGTGAAAAAATATAACATGAAGAACAAATATAAATAATGTATCTATAATTTATTATTAACACTCTGTAAATATTCCTAATAGATGTCATTATCGAACATCCATATCAATGTATGTGTTGAAACAGCTTAAAATTAGGGGGAAATTAAGTGCACTTTTAAATTCTATTTTCAGTATGGCTTCTAGTCATTTGTAGAAATGGAAATCTTTCTTCTTTGAAAAATATGGATAAAAAGTTTCATAATGCTTCAGAGGAGAATAAATTTAAAGTCTTAATTTCTGTTTTAAAATAAATCTTTAAATATGTTATTACTTCTTTTAGAAAGGCATCAGCCAGATAATGAATCAACCAATCAAACATAGCATTAATTTCAGAACATAATTTTTCTCCATTTCTTATTTTAATAACTGATAGATAACAGAAAAAAATTTTTTTTTCTTTCTAACTTCTATATTTGATTAAATACTGCCTAATTAACTGAAAAATAGATATATTATTACTAAATGTCAAATAGATTTTTCTCCAGTACTGTTATATAAATATTAATTGAAATATGGTTTTATATCTTACTTTTTTGTATATGATTTTAATTAGTAGTTTCATTATACATTATATATACATATGATACATTATCCACTAAAACATTTGAAAATTTATCGTTTGATCGCAGGGCAAACTTAGATCAATGAGCCTACATTATTCTAATGTCACCTTCTCTTAATGATAGATTATATTATTACCTTTACAGTGACATTCCTATCCTAAGATATATATATATAACTGGGCATACATATATATATTTGTAATAATTTTTAGTTATCTATATTCCTGATCACCAGAATCCTAACATTTAATTCAACTTTTAATCTGAACAGGCATTTATATTGTATGAATGTCTTTTTAGCTTGAATTACTAGTAGATTCCTTTCTAAAACTATATAAGTTCAAAATACTTCCTTACTGTTTCTTTTTCCTACTTTCTTATTGTGCTGCATTCAAAAGGAGATTTTGATAATAGTTAAAAATTTATCCTTTCATGATATTTCCTTATTATGAAGAATAAAAAATTGTCTATAGCTACTTTCTATTAATCAAATGAATTTTATAACTATCAGTTAAGGGCTTAGTAACAAATATGGTTGTTATTTAAATGTTGTTAGAATTCCTATGTGCTTTTGGATTTATTTAGATTTGTGTACAGATTACATCACAATGTAATAAACTGAAGCTTCTTATATAGTTTTGAAGTTAATTCAGCTTAATTCTAAAATAATAATAATACTTTTGTTCTTTACCCTTACAAATAGATCTTTTTCTTGTGATTATAATTTTTAGATGCGAATTAATATATATATTAGTTTGAAAATTCCCAGTAGAATTTAGTTTTGCCATCTTCTTAAATTATGTAAATGATAAAAATATATATATATATATTTTAAAAATAAATCATCAGCTAAAGTAAACTAATTATTGAAAAAAAAATCATCATATCAACCGTAACTGTATTAAAACTGGCAATTTTCTTCAATAATTTTGATCAAATATTAAATTTTTACCAATAATTTTAAGAATAAAAAGTTTACATTTTAAATGTATTAAAAGTTATGTTTTGATTTAAAAATAAATTCACTCTGTAAAATGAAACATGTGGAACATTATTTTTACTAATATTATTGCATAATTATTGATTAGAGATGAGAGATATTTTTAACAATTTTTTAAAAAGTTTTATTTAAATTAACTTTTTTTTATTGGTTATATAATATTTCATATTATAGACATAGCTAAAGTATTAGAAGTTGTGTTGAATGGGTGTTGTTTCAGTATTCCTTTGATATGATTAAACTAACGTTCTTTCTTGTTGTTGTTAGTCTTTATTAGGAAGTTAATTGTGCAAGAAGGAAGGTTCTGTTTCCTTTCATTTTTGTTTTTAATTGTTTTATGTCAATATAATATTACATCAATCAGCATCTTTATAATTTCATTCTGCCCTCTTCTAAACTTTATGAGTGTGTAGAATGTAAAAATATCACTGTTAACTGTTACTTATATGGCTGTAACTATGAATAATTGTTTCCAAATGGCATGCATTTTGTTTGTCTTAAATAAAATTGGTAATCTACAAATTCTTTGCCCATTGTTGTCATTTGCTTTTTTTTTTTTTTTTTTTTTTACGATTAAAATATTCTGTCACAATCTAAGACTTTGGAAATGATACATATAATTGCTTTCAAGCTCTTCTTTAACATTCTTTTTAAAACATATTTTGTCAGTTAATAAGTCGTTCAGAAAATAAGTAGATATATAATTTACGTGCTATTCATTATTATAGTTATTTACAATTTTGTAGTTTTTGTGCATGTCCTGTTTCAAAAATTCAATACAGAATTAAATTTGCCATATAATTTGAATAATGAGAAAAATATTTTCAAATTGAATAATCAAATATTTCTTCATCTTCAGTCATAAAGATATGGAAAATTAAAAATTTCAGCTTTCTCCCTCCATTATTTAAGCACATCCTTTCAATTAGTTGACTATCCAGGAAGTTGACTGAGATTTTCATACAATATATTTTGCTCCTATTTGAATTCACTCATGTTTAATACTGCAACAAGACAACATGAATTGAGCCTTGTGGGTTTATAAATATATAGATATATTTGCAGAAATATTTTTTCAAATCATTGCAAGAATCAGACAAAGCAATGTATAACTCAAATGCATATTTAACTGCTAATTTGCCATTTAATGCAAATTCTGCAAAATTCTTAGATTAAAAATTGAATATCTTGATGATGTGATTACTGTCTTTCCTTTTGAATTTTTTTATAATTAATCTCTTTATCATTATTATTTGTTGTTTTCTATGGAAAATGCAAGTGACACCAAAATGATTCATTTAGCTTAAATTTTTTTAAAGTAGTTTTCTGCATTATTCCATCATAAATGAAAATGTTGCATTAAAGCTTCTTTAGCTTATACTAGACTCTTTCCTTTTTCATTACAAATTTTTTTTTGTAATTAGAAACATTTTCATAAACCCACAAATGAAGTGTTAATTAATTGTTAAAAAAATTATACTATTTTAATTTTAAGATTTTTTAAAATTAGTTTTCATCATAAATTTTTGAAGAAATTAAAGAAACTTTATTATTGAAACTTTTTTAAGGGCTAGACATCGTTAAAAAAGTAAATAAAAATGTAATGCTATATTATGAACATAAAGCAGGCTTGAATGTTTAATTTGGATAAACATGAGAAAACATAGTGTTGTGCATTTTTGGCATCACTTTTTTTTAAAGAGTATATTGATTCATTAAAACATAGCCTCCAGTAGATATTGAATTTCCTTAATTGCAAAAGAAATTAAGTAAAAACCATAATTATGAATATCTATCAATAAGTTACAAAAAAATGTTGAATAGTGAACAAATTTTTAAAATGGTTAGGAAGGAAAAAAAAATTTTTTTTACCATGTTTACAAGAATGTTTATAGAAACCTATTATGACCTCATATAAGTGAAACAATTTTTAAAGAAAGCAACAAGTCAATTTTATCAATTAAAAAATTAGCATTATTAAAAATTTATAATTTGTTTTCAAAGTTATTACTCAGTAATAACTTTGTAATAACTTTGAAAGTAATAACTTTGAAAACAAATTATAAATTTTTAATAATGCTAATTTTTTAATTGATAAAATTGACTTGTTGCTTTCTTTAAAAATTGTTTCACTTATATATTTAATCAATAAGAAATGCCTGTTAAAGAATTTTGAATTTTATTTAAAAATAGTTTTAATTAATTCAATTTCAAAATTAATAATTTGTTGATACTGTGTTTTAAGAGCTACTAATATTTGGATAACTGACATTGGAGGATGTGAATGAACTTGGTCATTACTATCAAGCCCAAATGGGCTTTGTTTTTTAAATGAGTTTATAAAACACTAAAAAGTTGTATTAAGAATAAAAGATGGCAAAAAAAAAAAAACCAGTTATTAAAGTTGTCTGAAAAGGTTACATACATAAAGCATTGCTGTCAAGTCTGAGAAAGAATGATTATAGGACTATATTATATTGATAATTAAAGGGCAAAGAACTGAGACTATACTTAAATGTCAGAAAAATAAAACTATAAAATGTGAAATCGAAAGTAAAAGTTCATATTGTAATAATTTTATAAAAATATTTTTTAATCCAATCCTTTATTGAAGCATAGAATAGATTATGCTAGTTTATGCTTATGATAATATTTATCTTTTATGAGTGAAGGAAAAAATATACATGATGAAATTTTAAAAAGTTGCATCAGACAGGATTACATTTGCTTTAAACAAAGTTAATAGCTGTATAGTAATTAGTTACATGAACATCTACAGTACAATTGCAGAAATTTTGAACGAAAATTGCTTGATTGATGAGAATAAAAGTTATCACAATTAAACAAACTGCATGTATCAATCTAAATTAAATCCTTCCACATATAAAGATTTACAAAGTAAGGAATTAAAAGTTAAAATAAGGTAAAATGAAGATCTATTTCATGTTATGAGGATGATTAAAAAGTCTTCCAAGACAATTGAATTTCATGGTTAGAACAACTCAAGATTTTCATTGATTAAAAATATCTATAGCATCTATAAGAAAACTTTTTAATCAAAAACAAACCAGTATTAACTTAAGGTAAGCTATAACTTAAGTTTAAATTATAGCAGTATTAGATTATATTTATTATTCTGTTCCTTTGGAATATTATATAAAAAGTTTCACTTGAAGGTCAAAGGTAAGTTTATAAATTAAATGCAAAAATTAAACACTATTTGTACTTTTTTTTAAAAAAAAACTGTTCTATGAAAACTTTTTATAAAATTAATTCCTTTGCATTCTTGGTTAAATTACATTTCTAATGATATTAAGAAGTTCCAACAATTACTTCAAAAAACATAGAAATTGCCCCTTGAATCAGAAAAGCATTTATTACCCAAAAAGACCTTTTCAACTTTTTTTTTAATGCTACTGAACATATAGGATTTAAATTAAATCTGTTTTACATTTAGACATGATTGATTTTGGCTATTCATTTCATACAGAGAGAATAGATTGGTCAAAGCCTTGAAATTTATTCTAATAATCCTGCGCATTATTAAAATACTTCAAGTAAATGATTCATACAGAAATTCAAAAAATAATAATAATTTAAAATTGATTGAATGGACAGAAAATAAATTAATTTTTCTTATTTAGAAGCCATTACAGACTTACTGTCAAAGACAGAATCTCTTGTCATGCAAAATATTAGATTTAAATATTAGTAAAAGAAGGAAGGGTCACACTTAGGCAAAATTAATAGTGTTGATGTTGTAAAAATTATTAAAATAAAGTTATGGCCTAAAGGCAAATTTCATATTTAAGGAAAGGGGAAACCTAATATCCCAACTTCCTGCAACTGTTCGATTTTAAATTATTGCAGATTCACAGAAAGAAAAACAAATATTCTTATAAATATCATTAATAAGTACTTTGAGACATAATGCTAACTTCATTATGTGCTCATTGATATGATTCATTATATCTCACAGCACAACTAAATAGAGGAAATATATATTCTGAGAATTAACAGAAGAATAGCAAAACAAAATATTTTAAAACTCAAAATACAAAACCCATAATATATTCAGTAAAAAATTATATGGGAAGCAATTTTTAAAAACTGGTTACTTAACTATAAAACAAATGAAGACTAACATTCCTGCATTTTATTTTGAGCTAGTTTAACTATATCACCCCATATTTTGGAGAAAGGGAAACTACATATCTCATATTTGAGAAATTTGATGTATGCATATCAAAATAAGATGAATACATATTTGTCTGGTGTATAAATATACAAAATATTTTTAGAGAGTACTTCACTGAAGCCAGCCTACTTTTATTTTCCTTCTTAATTTTTTTTTAGAATCACTACTTTTAGCACTGTCTAGTAGGCAATATTCTATTACTAAATATATTTCATAATACTCAACAAGAAGAATTTGATACATTTTTTAAAAAAAATAATTTAACTACATTTCAGAATTTGTATATATTTATTCAATTTCATACATATTATTAGTTTTATAACACAAGAGGACAAATTTTTATTTTAATTTAGCATTTAAAATTATTAATGAATTATGATTATAACTTTTGGAGATTCTCACTGTTTACTTACTTATTATAAGATATACGTAATCTTACCACAAATAATGTAAGATTACTTTATATTTTGTAATGAAAGAAAAAAGTATTAAAGAGAGAGTAGAAAAAATGCAAATAACTGTTCATTCTCATGTTCTGAAACCTTTTTGTTATATAGTAGATATCATATACTGAATCAAAATTAAAAAGGGAAAAAAATTAACTTCAGATATTAAGCTTTTAAACTTCAATTCAATTTTACATTTCATTAATATATTTTCTCATTTTATCTTAATTTTGAAATCAAAGAATGTTTGTAAAATGACAAACATTCCTTGATTTCATCATTTTAAATTAAATTTTGTTCCCTAAATATTAACACTCCTCAAAATATTGCAAATAAATTTTAAACTGAAGATAATAAGAAATGTTAGGGGGAAAATGTTGACTTCTTTTTAAAATGAACGAGACAAATTTGAGAGATATTGAGAAAAAAAATTTATTGGGAAAACATTAACTCTTATACAATCGATATCCGACACAAAAAATAAAAAACATACACAACAAATCAAATGAGCCGCAACTCTCCCAGTCCTGTATCAAAAATATATTTCACTTTTCATGCCTTAAAAACCATCTACATTTGAAATTGAGTCACCCCACATCGAGCACTCAAATCACACTGCTCAATAATTTATGAATTTTATAGAATATCTTCAAATTAAATTTTTTGCCAACATTTGTACATTTCAATGTTGGAACACATTTAGAGTAGAAATAAGCAAATTTACAAAAGGTAAGATTTACATTTCTTTTCAAGTTATTTATATATATATATGTACAATGTGACAAACATAATGGCAGTGGCCATTTATTTATTTTTTCAATTTTCCTGAACGGTCTGCAACATACTAATTTAACTAAAGTACTATAAACATAACTTGTTTCATAAGTTATAAATGTCATGACTGCAATTTTTTTTAACAAGCATTATTGCAGCCATGATCACCATTATAGTACTATCATGACCATGACTAGGGGTCATAGGTACAAACGCTAAAATGAAAATCTTTACGGTGATTTGAATGACTCATGTAAAACATGCTAAAATCGCACAGTAAATAAAATGAAAACACGTCTTCACACTAGAACTACATGATTTCTTCTTAATAAAATATAAACAAAGAATGAAATCTGCTTCACAACACTTTGAATGCAGTTCAGCCAAAAACAGGAGAAGGTGAAATAAATATTGTAGTTTTGATTCACTTTGCTATTACTCTTCCTTTATAAAAAAAATTCAAGTTATAATTTATTAAAGTTCTGAAATGTTTCCTTGGTAATTTTCACAAGCTTGCATTGTATAAAAAATGATGAGTAAAACATCTACATCTATATCAAGAAGTCTGTCAAGTTGCTAGTATATATATTTGAGAATGCACAAAAAGCCTATGGCACAACTTTCATAGCAGTTTCCCCTTTGACTTTCCCACTGTAAGAAATAATATTGTACAAATAACTGAAAGAGCTAATCAGTAGCCCAAATGAAATTTCAATAACTTCCATTAAAACAAAGAATGTGATTAAAAAAGAACTACAACACATTAAAAAACTCATAATTATGCTTTCAATTCTGCCATATATTTTCCAATATAAGACATCACGCATAATAGAGGTTGTTGGTTCCTATAATTGTTTTTAAATTCATATAAATAAGTAAGCCAAAGACTTGAATGTTTAAGAAACCCATTCCCTGCAACTATGTCTTGACTATTTTACACAACCATTTTTGCATACTCAGTTGCATTAAAAGTCACTTTTTGAAATTTTAAGTGTAGAATAGAGTTTGAAGAATATTTACAATTAATAATTTCATGGAATATGAAACCATGACTTGCAGGCTACAGCCTAAATATACAATATCAACCATATTGCTGATATGAGATGCTGTGTATATCAATCAAGCAGTGAAATTTAACTGCTAGAGGTTTTCATGAAGCCATCAGCTTATGCATTTTCTTCTGGAGTGCAGATCACTTACTACCAAGAACTCAGATGAGATATCAGCTTTAGAAATATATCTTGAGGCAGAATTTGCATCAAAATGGCATCAGGCACCTCACGGCTTGTTAGCATCACTTTTTATCAATTATTCTGTACAATCTCTAGGTAGATTTTACAAAGTATTATTTCAATCTTTACGAGGGACCCTTCGGACAGCTTTTCTGATCTTGCGAGGAGCCGATGAAGGTTGAGAATCAGTACTTGCTCTGCAAAAAAATAGAATTATACATGAAATCACAACTAAAAACTATATTTTAAAGTATCCTCATTCTCTAACTTAATATATAGGTTAATTATAAAGTAAACACATCCTACTGTTGTTAGATAATGGTAAGCATTAGAAAAATGGCACCTTAAGTAGAGTACATAAAATTTTGCATTTTATTAAAGTAAACTTTTATCCCCTATTGTTCACAGTAAACTACCAAGAATAAACTGTGTGAGTAACATGCATCCATTAATTTAATTCAATGGCATTCCTGGATGGAAATATTATTGATCTCAAAAATGAAAGAATACAAGAATAAAATGATTATGCAACTGATATCAACAAATAGTTCACACAAGGGTAAATTTCTAAACTTTCACAAAAAGGGTTGCCACTCAAATCTGGAAAGGAAAAAAAATCTCTATGTTTCTTCATATGTATATTCAAAAAACGGGAAAATGCATAAACTGCACTCATCTGCTTATTATAACGAAATTTAATATTATTCTAAATGATAGCTTAGTAAAAGAAGATCATTTAATTGTATGTCACATTAAATTAAGAACTTGGGTAATATTAAATACAAACTGATTCGCTATCCTGATACAAATAATTTGATGATTTAACAAAAAACATAAAGCAAGATTTTTTTATGTATTTATTCATTTATGCATCCATTTGTACAACTTCTACATTTATAGAAATATTTTGGCATCAATTTTCGCAGATTTTTTACACATCAGTTTCATAGAAATAATAATCTTAATCCATAACAATACAGTACATTTCTGTATGCCCTAAGATACATTCTTTCAGTGAACATATATGAAAATATTTCTAACAAATTACGGAATTAATTGAAGGACGAGTGTGACACTACAAATTTTAATGCGCATAAAAATTCAGATTTAAATTTATTTCAGAGCTATAAATTTTTTTTAAAAAAAATTGAAATCAGTTTATTTTTGGGTATTAAACCTGACATTCTTTGGATTTCATATGCCATTCCTTATGGATGCTAAGTTCAGCATCAATAACTCTTTTGAACTTGCACTCAGTTGTATATTCTTTCTTTCTTTTTTTTTTTTTAGTATGACTAGTAAGCGCCTGTTTTCCCATATTACTTAGACTTATTATCTTCTTTCAAAGTGAGCAATACACAACAAATTGATTTTTGGAACTTTTTTAACCCATTCAGCAAACCTATGCTTTATTTTTTTTTTACCCGGACAATTCATCTTGCTTAAGATTTTCAGCAACTCACTGATTTAAAAATGGTCTCTAAATCTACTTAGAATAAGCTCACAGTTTCTCAAATAATAAACAAGCCATTCGATAAACTCAAATATGGTAGACAACATTGCCGCAGGGTTTCTGCAGATTGAATGTTGATAACCAGGCCAGAGAAATGTATTCTCTTCCTTTGTGCAATTACAGTAGTCTAGCAGATGCCCATTTGCTGCAATTCGGGATTCTCATGGGGAAAGAACAAATGTCTCTCGAATCGAAATCTGAATGATCTATATAAAAAAAGTAGGGGGGAGGAGGAAAGAAATAGTGAGTTTCATATTACAGAATCGTAAATGTGATTGCTTTGTTTACGGAAGCTATGACTACAATCTTTAATTTTTGCAATCTTTATAGATTGCCATTTTTTGGATGAGAAATATATTACGAAGAAATTTAAAATTCCCTAATTTTTCTCTCTTTATATGAAAAATTTATAAATTTCCTATGTTTTCTTGGTGGCATGACAACCCTTTATGAGCATAATCATTTTTAAAGAACAATATTAAACATTCACAGATAAATTCAGTATAAGAGAAATAGAAGCTCAAGCAATGTGTGAAGAATGTTAGTTTTCATCACAATAATGCAAGATTACAAAATTCCAATGAAGCAGCTTAGAAGACTAGTTAATTCTGTTTAGATGACTAAAAAGCTCATATGTAAGAGCAACAATTTCAAAATAACATTGGATATAGATGAAGGGGATGACAAAAGTGCACTCAAAAACATTAAGTATTCACAGAAACATAAATGCACGTACTGGCTAATTTTTTCAAGAACCAATGATTCTACAAAATTTCGTCCTTTTGGAACTCACTGTCAATTTAAGTATGATATTCTAGGATATGAGAAACTTATAAACCAAATAATAATAATTTTAGAAAAATTACTTTAGGCATCAGGCTCATTGAAATGAAATTTATTGGTTTCTAAATCATTTTTATGGAAGACACCAATTTTTATTGTTTCATAATTAATTAATAAATGTTGTTTAGTATTCAAAATTATCTTTTATCACTAAGTCTCTTTGATAGATATTATTGATGATGAAATACAAAATCTTCACTATAAACATATAATTTAATCATTGTGTCCGAGTGCTATAATAAATTAAACTAAAAGCTATAACCCATAAAGAAAAAACAAAGATCAAAATTTATGCAAAGTTATTTCATTAGGAAAAAATAAAAATATTTCAAGCATTTGTAATTGCAATATATTTAAACACTTACAATTCTAATCCAATATTTAACAAAAAATATAATTTTTTAAAAATAAAAAGAGTACAAAAAAAATAAAATATTTACATCGTCATACATTTTAAATAAAAAAAACTATTTGGGGAGGGGAACATGAAATACCTTGAAAATTAAAAAAACGGAGTGGGGGGACATATCACTGTCTTTATTTTACTTAATTAAGTTCATTTAATCAAACATAGGCTTTTAGAATTTCTACTTACGCAAACTGGAATGGACCAGGATGTGTAGAAGCAGCTCCAAAATTAAAAGAGGCTGGAGTGTTAAAATTGAATTGAGGAGTAGGAAATGAAGAAGTGGGTGCAGGAGCAGGAGCAGGAGTTTCCTGAGCAGGTGTCCCAAAAGAAAACTGAGGTGCAGTGGCTTGCTTCTTTTCCTGGAAGAAAATTTCAGTTTAATTGATGAATTTTTCAAGTAAAAAATCCTACACAATGTGTTACCAGATTCCCCCTACTCTTAAACAAAGTTGGTTAAAACAAAAATAAAGATTATGCATTAAATAATAGGTAAAGTGTAATAAATTTTATAGTGTAGAAAGACAATAAATGAATTGCTTTGAATAAAACACAACTGAAAATTTTCCCTTTGCATACTAAATATTTATTGAAAATTTATTTTGTTCCTGTATGAAAATTACGATCGAAAGTGTTGTGATAGTTTTTTTTATTGTCTAAATATACAAGTGATTCATTTTTTAAGTTCATAACATAATAAGCACATCATTGTTGATCAAACAAACACTATTTTTTAGATATTTACAATTTGGTTTCCTTTAACAGCAAGCTATTTTTGACTTTCTTAAAACACCATTGTTCAGTTTAACATAATAGCAAACTGCCATATTCATTTTTTTTTTATGAAGAGCAGCTCAGATGTTTTTGTATTCATGCTACAATAAGATCCCATTTGTTTTTGTTTTTTTAACAATGCGAAACATTTGATAAGGATAAATAAATAAAGTAAAAATTTAATCTCTAATTCAAAAGTTAAAGTCAATGGCAACATTGTTATTCTTTTTTAAATGTTTTTATATGTGAAAACATGTATTGGTTTGAAGTTTTTAAAGTCACAATATGAACAGGTAGAAAATTGGGTGATTTATTGCTTTTAGGGCACCAATTTTCCACTTATTATTAGAAAAGGGTAAGGATGGTTGTCACACTTGGCCACTTATCAGCAACAAAAAGTTACAGCTTGGCACAAATGTCTGCCATGGATCTAATTCTTGATATATTGATGCATGCATATTCTGAGTCACATAATTCATAATTTGTTCAAATTGTTTACTGACTTAAATTAATTAAGACAAACAGTTCTTTAAAAATAATAATGCTCTCACATAATAACAAGAAATTTCAGATAGCAGATTTCAATTATTATTATTAGAGGAACAATTTTAGAATATGGTTTTCTCAGTCTCTTGCAATTCCCTGTAGACTGACCTGTATAGTGATGCACCAACATAAAGATGTATCACTATATACATTCTTTAACAATAATGTAAATAACTATATTTAAAAAAGTGCAGGCATGCAGTTGTGATGAGGAGAGAGGAAAAAATGAAATGTCAGCTTACACCAAACTGGAAGACGGGCGTACTTGAAGCCTGAGGCATTCCAAAATTGAATACAGGTTTTTCTGTTTTTCCAAAAGCTGGTGCAGCAGTTCCTCCAAACATAGGCTGCTGCATTGTATTAATGCCAAAGCCACTTGTTGCTTGAGTTGTTGGCAGTTGATTTGTTGATTCGGTTTTTCCAAAAGTAAAAGTACTTGTATTACTCCCAAAAGTTGGTGCAGGAGCAGTATTTGCTGCAGGCTGACTACCAAACTGGAAAGGAGTTGCTGTAGGGTTTGTCTGAAACCCAGAAAATGTAGAGTTTGTTGATTGTGCATTACCTAAAGAAACAAAATAACCAATTTAAGTTTTATTTCTTTTATCATCACGCAGTAAATCTCACTGTAGATGCTAGATTTTGATTACCTTCCAGAGTTAAAAAAATTATTCTTACTTTTATTTTTATATAAGACTGTGATGCAAAAATTTAGACACTGATGATATTTAACATTAAAATTTAGAATTGGGACAGCATTACAAAAGCCTTTAAACATTTAAACATATTCAAAAATTAAATATGGTATAATCAAGAACACCTGTTTTATTTACTATACTATTAATTTTTCGGATAAAAGCAGAAAATTGTCTTTTGCAAAAGTTTAGACAGGATTAAGAGTCTTAGTAAATTTTTATTAGCATATGCAAATTTAAAAGAAAAATTACAAACTTCAAGTAATTAAGTTTTGTAAATGATAATGTTAGGTATGCGAGATTCCATGAGTAGAATTTAAACAGGAAATGCAATAATGGTTTTTGAAATTAAAAGGCTATTGGTCTCTTATTATAAAAAAAAAAAAAGAATTTATAGACAAATTTTGGAAATGGAAACAATTGTTCATTATTTGAGTGAATAAAATCTCTTTGATTAATAGCACATGAATATATATATATATATATATATATATAAAGGAATTTTATGCATTAAGTTAATTTTGACCTAATTTCACAATGAGCATCATAAACATTAGCTTTACTTTTATTTTTGGAAGCCTTTACTCATTCATTGTATCCATTAATCTTAATGAATAAATTATATATTCTTCAACATATTTTTGAAAGTTCTTCAATTTAGAACAAAAAGTATTGGAATAATTCACTGATGACAAATCAAAAATGATGTTGAAATATAGCTGACAAATACCCTACAAATATGTAACAGAAAAGCAGCAATGAGATAATATTGCTGTTAAAAACCAACACTCATGGTTTCACATAAATGTATAAAATTGTCTAAAGAGGAACTCTTTTTTCTTGCCCAAACAAGCAAAAGAAGAGAGAAGAATCAAGTAAATGAAAAGGATATACATATTTCCCCATTTTATCAGCATTTTCCTAAACCGAGATAAAACCTTTTCCAATGACCTGCAGATTCATTAAATATTGAATAATCCAATAGCAAATGAAAATTACAGCATACAGTAAGGCAGAATTAGAATGACAAAATATCCCCTCTCCCTTCTCCCATAAGGAAAATATAAGCATCTATATTTTTTTAAAAATAACACTTTTAAGGTTTTTGTATAAAGCCAATAAAAAATAAGCAATTTTTAAGGACTATGCCCTTTGCTTATTCCTGCAGTATTAAAAAATTATAGCAATCAAAGTTCTGTATTGGTATGCACAATATCGAACTATATAACCTAATTGCAGACAATTTAAGACAAGAATAAAAAACTGAATTAGATTAATAGTCAACTAAACATAAAAAGGGCCTGCATTTGCATTCACTTAACAAAAATGAGTTCCTCCAAATGATAATCTAAATCATAGCATATAATATAAAATACAGCAAGTTTTTTTTTTTTTATTTAAAAATCACAATTAGTTTACAAATTATCAACAATTGTGACCAAGTTTATAATCAATATATTTAATCCACCATTCTTAACTGATTAAGACCATTGAAAATATTTGTGATTAATTAGTTCAAGAACACATTATGTACTTTAGATTAGAGACATCTTTTTAAATGAACATCAAAGCAAAGAATTACTGTATTTCCCCAGATAAAGAAGTGAATAAAAAACACTTACAAAATTAAATGGAAAAAATATCGACATTAATAGCATAAAAAATTAAATTTAAAGTAAATATTCAAAGTTATAATTTTTAATAAAGATGATCAAGAATAAATACTTGATCCAAATCCAAAAGTAGGAGTTGGAGCACTGGCAGTTCCAGGTTCTGTTTTAACAGCTCCAAAGACATAACTACCTGCAGTAGTAGTAGGAGTAGATGCATTGAATACAAAAATAGATGATGTTGAAGCAGTTGTAGAAGGGGAATTGAAGTTAAGAGCATTGGAAGGCCCTAGAGCTGGCTTATCACCATTCAAACCTTTAAATGTAAAACCTGAACGTAAAAAAAAAAACCAGAAAAGAATAATTAGAAACTTTTATAACATACAAAATTTTATAATGAGGAATTTGCGATTTATAGTGTAATGATACAGTAAATTACAAATATTTCCTATAAAAAATAAGTTATGAGGGAAAATATATTTTCATATACTTTAAAAAATTAATATTTTGCTTTTTTTTAATTAAATTAATCTCTTATCTATTTCCAGATATGGTTATAAACAAAGGAATGATTACTGAGTGAAGATCTATCTTGTATACAATTTTCAGCCAGGATCAATATTATAGATACAAATGTCAATATTAAATGAAAAAAATGTTTTTTTTTAATTTTTATTTTATGCTACGAGTTTCTTCAAAAACGCATATTGGTAATGTCATGTAATTGAATCTATTGTAATATTTTCTACCAGTTTATAAGTATATTAATACAATATATATTATATACAATGTATTAGCATAACATGCCAATAAATTCTAATGTTCTAAAATTAAATAAATACTACAGTCTGAAAATAAATCAACTTAAATATCTAAGTAATGAAAATGATTTTGAATCAGTTAGTCACAGGAAGATCAGCATTTTGGATTATGAAGAATATCAAATTAATTTGAAAATTTCTCTTATGTTTAAAATCAAAAATTAATTTTTTAAATAGAAAGTTTTCATACAGTATTTTTTTTATTTGAAAAGTACTTTATCATTATTTTGTAAATCTTTAACAGATTTCCTAAGTGAAGGGGTACTGCTCTTCTTACACATTGACCCTTCATTCTATCAAACAAATTTCTGTAGCTGATTACAAAAACATTTATTACAGCTATTTATGTAATATCATATATTCCACCTACCCTTTTTTTGTTGAGTATGTGTGATTAATGTCTTTTAGGCAGTCCCTTGTCAATTGCAAAACAGGTTTGACTGCCATTTTTAAAAGATTTCTTTATTGTCTTATTTTGAAAATTTGCATTAAGAAAAGTATATGGAATAGATTACAGAATACATTAATGTTGGTATCTCAAGAATACTATTAAAGAAAAAATAAATTCAGAGCTACAAATTTAAGTAATAGAAAAAATATAATTAAAACATACTTCAGAGATAAAAGTAAAATGGTATAGATGAATTGAGAAACAAAAGTGGATTTTGCTGATGGCTTAGAAAGAGTGGCATTTCAGGATCTGTGTAACTATCAAGCGTTTAGTATTTTCTCTAGTGGGTAAAATTATACTTTTCAGGAGTAATTGTAAATAATTTGTTTTATAACCCCCCCCCCCGTTTTTTTTCATTCAGTTATTGCCCTATCAATGCAGAGTGAATGAATATTTTGCACTTAAACTGTTATTTAAATGATAATACCTCAATCTTACTACTCAGTAAAATAAGTTTTAGGTTATTTGATTAGTGAATATCTCTATTTATTCTTAAGACAAGAACTATAGAAATTCAATAATATAACCACATTCCAATTCCTTTTTATAAATTCTGTATTAGAAGCAACAGTATAGTTAATGAGTTTTACTTTTAAATTATACATAGTAAAAATAAACTATTACTGAAAGTAAATCGTTTCAATAACAAGCAACTTAAAAAATTAATTCACTTGTAATCTAAAATCAGAATTATTAGCTATCAAAAATACCACTGAGCATTAATAACTTATCATGATATATTGCTGTGAATTGCCAGTCATTCAGCTTTTGATCACAGACCATGGAGATTAAAGAGAAATCATTAATGTGATCTTATATTTTTACAAAATTATTTCAATTTAAATTAATAACTTACAAATATTTTAATTAATAAGTTGTCATTTTTATATATGATGTTCATTTACAGGGCACTTGAATTATATTTAGTTTTTAAATAATAAAACTGCTTGTTAGATTGTTAATATTGAAAATTTACTATGAATGAACTTTTGTGAATAAAAGATCTAGATAATTTACTTATAAGTATTATATTTCATTTTACAACAAATAAGTAGCAATATAATCTTACAAAATTTCCTTGAATAAAACCCAATTTAAAAACAAGTTAAACTTCTTACTTGTAGAAAAATTTGGCACTCAACACAGTTTAATTTTAATATAATACAGATTTCTATCACTCCCCACTAACAAATTATTTAATATTTATCTATCATACACTCAATGTAATGTCCACTTGAGAAATTAACTAATTTAAGGATTTATTTTGTTGATAAATATAAAAGCATATTTTTTTAATATTTCAAGTCTTTTTGAATAATTTCGGTTAATACCAATTATCTAACAATAATAAGTATACTCTAATTAAAGCAATAGAAAATTTATACAGCTGAGTAGATGAGAATGATAACACACATTTTCAAATTTTGAATCTTTTTTTCCCCCAATTTAGTCAGTATAACAATTTTTATATCAGTCAATACTAAAATTTTATAGTATTGTATAAAGAGTACTATCTTCAATTCTTTCAAAACTTATTGTGCTTATGTTTCTTATTTATGATCTAACCAAAGCCCTAAATACATGAATGTCAGCCATTGGAATTATAAAAATATTGTTATCACCTAATTAACTGAAACTGATTTTGAATTTATAAAAGGGATATTAGGGAACTGATTTTGCAATTCTCTGCCAGGATCAAATAAGAGAGACGGAAGATGAAATTGTGTCCCACCCCTTATAATTCTGTGTCTTACCATAAAGAGAAGAACTTTTTGATATACAACAATAAATTTAATGAATCAAACACTTAAATATCGGATCTTGGGCGGAATAAGATCTCAAACTCACAATTCAAACGAAGACTTGTCTAACCATTATACTTGCTGAAATAAAAGGGGGGCAAATATTTAAAATATATACATATTTAGAATATCAATGAGAAAATTAGAAAACTTACCACCAGTTGTGGATGTCTGTGGAATACTAGAATTACCAAACATAAACACGCTAGAAGTAGAAGTAGAGCTAGCTGAAACAGTATTTGCTGCATTTGAAGTAAAAAATGAAAAACCAGAGGATGGATTGGATTGAGTGGTGGTAACAGCTGGAGTTCCAAATGTAAAAGCACTGGCTGTAGTAGCAGGACCGAACGATGGCACAGACACACCACTCTTCATGTCTTGACTTTTAACCACATTGCCAAAAGCTTGAGTCTGGGTAGAAGCCAGAGATACACTAGTTTGAGATGAAGTAGAAACCAAACCTGATAACGAAATAGGCGTACTACTAAAATTGAATGTAGGCGTAGTAGATGTAGAACTTGAGCCAACTGAAGATGCAAAAATATTTTTTATAGACGATGCTTCACTTGTCTTTGCAGGCTCTACTTTATCTCCAGCTTTAAATAACGGAAAAGAAGATGCTATTGAGATGGGTGTGGACAAAGATGGGGTTGACACATTTACACCCAAAAGAGGATCTGGCTTTTTTTCAACACTAATATTTTTCACTTGAGAAGAACTGTTCCTGTCAGTATTTAAATTTGCTGCACCAAAAGCTGATGTAGCTGAAGATGATATTTTGAAATTGAAACCACCAATTGGAGCATCTTTTGACTGACCAGAAGTGACACTTTCAATTTTTTTAGGATCAGAAGCTTTAGAATCTGCCTCTGAAATATTTGTCTTTACAGGAACCGGTATGGTAAATTTATTTTCAGTAGAAGCAGATGACGTAAAACTTGTATTACCCATTATAGAAGAGGGTATTTTGAAGGCAGAGTTACTAGTATTAGTTATAGCCGGCAATGAATTTCCTTCATTACTACTACTATTGCTCTCAGGTATGCTGAATAATGATGGTTTAGGTTTAGCATCAGCATTTTCTTTTTTGTCCACCAGATCAACGACAGCAGCATTTTCCTTTTTGTCCGCCAGATCAACAACATCAGCATTTTCATTTTTGTCCACAAGATCAATGACAGGTATATCAGGTTTTGAATTGTCCAGTGATGGCACTTTCGGTGCATTAAACTTAAATTCAGGAACCGATAGTTTAGGAATAGATGTTTCAGTCAATGATGTAGTTTTAGGCTCAACTGTGCTGTTCACAGATGTGACAGTACTCGAAACAGGAGTGAATAAAGTACTAGCTGAGCAACTGGAACCAAATGTGAAAGTAGAAGTTGCTGCTGTAGTTGTGGTTACTCCTGTTGTTAGAGTTATAATAGATGAACCAAATTTAAAAGTTATGGGAGAATTGAACTGGAAACTTCCAGGATCTTTCAAACCTACAAAAGAAAATAAGTTGATTGTTTAAAATAACAACAAAAATTAGCTATTCCTAAGTCAGAGAAGTTGCTATATTAACAGAAAAAAATGAAATGCAATAATAATGGTACTAAAAAACATTTATTAATAAATCAATGCACTTCCAAATAAGTTCCTTTAATAGCCCTGGGGATATTTCAGATATTATTACAGTTTAAGTTTTTAATAGAAAGCTTGTTGAACATCTACAAGTACAGCAGAAAGTGAATGGAAATTATCTCTAAATCTTTTCATATAAAATTCGTTTTAAGAAATATTTTTCGACACTTTTTAATATTCTAAGCATTGAGTGCATTCCTTTTATAAACTGTTCCAAAATAATCACTGCGCTATTATCGTTTAGATTTGTATTCAGCATGCCAATGGACAATTTACATCACCTTTAGCACTCTCTGTAAACATCAAGCAGAAAAAAGAAAAATCGAACTAAATCTAAGGATATAGCAACCAATTTAGCTTCATATAACCAACATATTGCAAACAATTTTATTAAAATTGATTAACCAGAATAGGTTAATTGATTAGCACAGGAACATTTGATTCCAACACTATGTGTACCAAATACACACTTATAGTTAATCCATCACTTTAACATATTCAATTTATATTATACAACTGTTAAGATACTTTTAATAACAAAAACTAAACTCTACGAAAAAAAAAAGCTATCAAAATAAATGCTTATGTACGAAACGAAAATAAAATAAACCACCTATATAAAACATAACTACCTATTTAAAAATTTTCCTTTAAATTTTGTATCCAAAAAAAATTGTTGAAAGAAAAGTTTTAATAAATATCTGAATATTGAAGTAACATATAAAATAAAAGAAAAACAGAAAGAATATTCAAAAGAATAAAAATGCAGTAGTTTTATATTTTAAAAGATAATTTACAAATTTCATAAGCAAATATAAATGAATTTCAGCAGCCTTAACAAAATAGTGGTTTTCTTATTTAAAGATATTTATTTTGGATTGAAGCAGAATAAAATTTTAACACTTTTATAATTTTAGTGTACTTAAGTATTACTATTAAAACCATAAATTTTCTTTCTTTTTTTTTTTACTAAATAGAAATGAAAAAACTTCTAAGGTTATAATATAATATATAAATAAAACATATTCAATATTTATGATGTCATTTTTTAAGATAATTAAAAAATATAAGGAAACATGATTTAAATAGAAACAAAAATTCAACATTTGACAAAAAGCAAGAATTTATAATCCCTCTTGTTAGGAAGCATATATAAAAAAAAAGAAAGCACACCAAAATTTTATCTAATACTAAAAATGAAAGAAACTGTCCAACGAAGAACGTTTGGAACAAATTTACCAATTTGGCTTGAATATATTTTGCAAATAGCAGTGCATACTTCGCAAGAGGTGTAAATATTAATTTAAAATTATGAAGTAATTCAGAATTAATTTTTAAAAACATAATAGCACTAAAGTATTTATACAATTAAAAAAAGAACTTTCTAAATCAAATTCTATCTTTTTATCCCCCCCACCCTCTAATTTTAAATACTTTTATGCATAAGTTAGCAACAATATTTCTCAAAATTGAAGAAAATTTCAAAACATTATAATTTTTTATTTAAATATTAAATGGTTTACATTTGTTTCATTATTTCAAACTACAAAAATAAATTCAAAGAATTCATATTTTTCCAATTTCCCCCCTTTAAAATCAGTAGATAAAGCACTTTACATCAGTCTTCTAAATTATATTAAGAAATATATCCTGGTAGTTAAGTGATTAACTCAGATTAAGTGGTAACCTTTTCCTAAGAAAAAGTTAGCAAGTTTTATTTACTACATTATATTACACCATTTTAGAGTCTGAATCAATAGCATATTAGTAGAAAAATGCAAAAGAGAATTTGCTACCAACAATATATAATTGGATGTTAGAACACAGCCAATTTAACAGATGACCCAGCACAATAAGGGAAATTCAGTTAAGAAATTGGCAAAGAGCAAAACCAACATTAAAAACATCCAAATTATTTCTCATAATTCAATGCTTAAAATTACAATTGGAATAAGCTCACTGAAAAATATTAATTAGTTTAGATTCAGACTCAATAAAAAATGGTGAAGTGCCAAAAATATAATATTTGAAAACAAATTAGAAATGGATGCTACCATTTACAAATAATTTAACAATATGATATTGTATATAAAGATTATCATGATAAATATTTGATCTCACAAAATTAAATACACAAAACAAAGAAAACAGAATAGTAAAAAATATTAAAATGAAATCTGCTATGCATTATACTGCTAAGTATTATGTCAGAATATAATTTCTTGAACGCCCAAGCACCATGTGCAAGTAAAATTATATTTTTATTCCTTTTAATTGTTTCATTGAATTCGTAACTTCCAATTTCAATGTATCAAGTCAGAACACAATTTCTTGAACAGCCAAGCACCACATGCCTTTGCAAGTTAAGCTATATTTTTGTTCATTTTAATTGTTTCATTGAATGAGTCACTTTAGTATTGCAAATTATCTAAAAAAAACTTTGTCTTGCATTCATTGTTCAAAAAAATATCACATTTCTTATTTATTTCATTTCACACAATCACAAGCCCAAAATTCCATTTTTCTAGGTTTTAATTGCTGTAGTTATTAACTTATCTTTTTTAATTGGAGCTTTTGTAAATGCAATTGCAATATGTTATTAAAATTTGATTACTGCAGATAAAAAAAAATTTCGCCGCAGATTATTGTAGATGCCAAAAACCTCATCCCAAAAACAACATCATGTCCTGACTTGATTAAAGAACTAATTCTGTGAATAAAATAACTTTTATATATGTGACATATATTACAAAAATGGCAATTATTAGAATCACACAAAATATAAATAGGAAGAAGTATATTACCTGACATATTTGTTTTAGATGGTTTTAATGTTTCACATGCTGCACATTTCTGTTTATCTGAAGTATTTCTCACTAAACATACATCACATTCCCAACTGCCAGGAGGATTGAACACAGGAAGCTAAAGGAAAAAGGGAAGAGAAAGTAATAAAAATTATATTTTCAAAGTTTTTTTTTTTTTTAATTCTTGGTAAACTGCTCAGACATACATAAATTCAGCTAGGGAAGGAAATTTATTGAAAAGTATTTGCTTCCTAATTTAATATTTGCACTGAACCGCAACTAACATTGATATAAAAAAAACTCAAATTAACCACATGCTTACTTAGTTCTCAAAATCAAATATAAGTCTTGCGCTTATATTTGAATCTAAGGCTTAAGAAAGTTAAACTCCTTTTAACTATGCATATATAATAGGTTGAAATACAGAGTGTCCAAAAAGTTCCTGTACTGATGATTTGTAAATTTATTTTACAAAAACAATAGGTTTAAAAAGAATTATTTTTATGCCAATGATAAAAAGCACTTTTAACATAACTAAGGAAAAAATATTAAACTTACATTTATAATAAATGTTCAAAATGTCCACCCCTTTCTTGGAGACAAAGCTGAACTCATTTGTGCATGTTTTTCGAAGCGTGTTTTAACATGCCAGGAGTGATTTCTTGTATCCTTTGGATAATTGTGATTTTCAAATCATCTATTGTTTGAGGATCACCATCATAAATTTTGTCCTTTAAATATCCCCACAGAAAAAAGTTCAGGATGGTCAGATCAGGGGATCGAGGTGGCCAAAGATTTTTTGAGATAAGTCGATCGCCGTAAAAAGCTTCAAGCATGTCCATGGTTTCATTACTCGTATGGCAAAATTTAATATACTTTAAAAAAAAATAATGGAAAATGATTTTTTAAATTTGGAGTACGGGAACTTTTTGGACACCCAGTATTATAACTCATTAAAATATTTAAATTCAATGTTACTTAAAAATGCTAAATCTCAATATATGAAGCATATTCGATTATTAAGTGATACACAATTGAAAGGAAGAATGCATAAATTACATAATTATGGACTACAATAAAATTCTTTCTCTGATATTGAAAAACCTTTCCTTAACTTATATATGCATCACATTACATATACAACAAATACATCTTCAATCATGTTTTGTAAGTTATTTTAGAAAGTAAAGAATTCTGCCTAGAATAAAAAAAAAAAACATGCTACCAGTAACTCTAAAATATGCATAATCATGAGCAAAGTTTATTCAATATTATTCTCAGAAATTGAAGCAATATAATAAAACTGCAAAAACATTAAAAAAAAAGAGAAATCTGGAGAGAAAAAGGGAATCAATTTAATAGCAATAATGGTAAAAAGGACAACTAAAATTATTATTTTTATTACTCAATACAATAAAAAATAGGTTATCATTAGAACCGATTCACCTTAAATTCACACTTAAATCACATACCTTAAATTCAGAAACAGATGTTTTTGAAGCAGATGTTTCAATCAACGGGGCAGGTTTAGGTTCTACTGTGTTGTTCACAGATGTGACAGCATTTGAAACAGGAGTAAAGAAAGTACTCGTTGCTAAGGATTTGGAACCAAACGTAAAAGTCGAAGTTGTTATTGATTGAGACGTAGAAGATGAACTGACTTCATAATTCATTGGTGAGTTAAACTTGAAACTTTTCTGGTCTTTTGTACCTATAGAAAATATTGTTAATAGGTAAAGAGAAATAAAACATACAGGATGTATAATTTTAATTTGAACTACACATTTAAAAAGTTAATTTATCATCTAAATTTTAATTATACATCATTAAATCTAAAATATGGCCCAATAGATATATATTAAATAATGGTTATGAAAAAAACTATAAAATAAGTACGACTTGAGCGAGGAAAGAACACCTGATTTTCATGCTCTTGTTTTAAGTGATCTAATTCAGCATTCCCACTCATATTGATTTAAAAAAATTAAGGATCATAAAATCCCATTAATGAAGCATATCAATAAGTAATTAATTTAAATACAATATTTTCACTATTAATATTTAAATTCATGATGACTTTCATGCTTGCTACTATCAAATGCGTAGAGAAAGAGCAATAAAGACACTTGTTATACTCACTTCCCATTCATAAGTTAAAATATGCAGTTCGTAATGGTTTTGAGACCATAAACTAAAAGCCCTTACAATTAACAGCTACTAGATGCAAATTTCACACAAATTACTATAGGATGTTGACTTGACATTCACACTTCTTTAAAGAAAAAGACACTTCTTAAAGAAAGTCCATAAAAATCTATTAACATTATTTTCGATCAATAAATAGCAAAATACAGGAGGGGGGAAAATCATAAAAATTAAGAATTCTATACTTGCTTTGAAAAAAATTAATCAGGAACAACAAGTCCTTATTAAAATATTCTGTTGAAACATCAATTTTTGACACTATTTGATTCTGTTAAGCATTGAAAAGCTTAATATTCTTCTGCTTTTCCAATAAATTGTTCATAGATTTTTTACAACCTAAAATATTTCAATTTTGGCCTTATTTAATTTGAAAATAATAAATTTATCTACAATGTGTTTTCTTTTTCTAAAGCTTTTCCTTGTTGCTCAGTTTTTGAGCACAAAATACGAAGAGAAAGAAGTATATTACCTGACGTATTTATTTTCGATGGTCTTGGTGTTTCGCATGCTGCACATTTCTGTTTATTCGAAGTATTTCTCACTAAACATACATCACATTCCCAACTACCAGGCGGATTAAAAACAGACAGCTAAAAGAGGAAGGGAGAATGCAATAAATATCACATTTTCAATGTATGTTAAATTTTTGGTAAACTGCTTGCACATATGCCAGAAATTTTTTCATGAATCCTTGCTCACCATAATGTCAGTAATGAAAGAATTTTTAGCATAATTATGTATATATATTTTTTTAAATGCAAATTTGTTGCAACTTGAATGAAAAGATTTCAGTCGTTCTTCATAACAAAATGCATATGGGAGTTTGTTTAGATGTTCAAGTGAGTAGTGATGGGAAAAAAAAGTTTTTATTATTTGATAGAAAAAATAAAATGTCTAACAAATTATGTTTACTGGTTTGCATGATTTATTAAAAAATTATTTAACCTTCATATTTAATCCAAAATAAATGTATGTTAAATAATTTTGAATAATGTTTAAAATTGATTGTTTTAAATGAATTCTCCAGAAATATCTATTTTGTAACTATCTGTCAATGCTAAGTTAAATGTAATTTATTGGTAAGAAATAATAATGTATTACTGGGCAGTCAGTCTTGGTGGATACATAACATACAAATCAATTTTGAATAAAAATAACAAAAGAGCTATCATTTATTACAAAATAAAAAATACAAGATAATGTCGATAATAATATACAATTAAATTAGGAGGTGGTATTGCATAAAAATAAATAAAATCATTCAGAGACAACAACATTTTAACACTAAATATAATTTTAAATTACAAGGACAAAATTATTTATTTTATGCTATGAAAAAGTGAAAATTTGATACTTATCTCTAAATTTTTCTTTATTATATATAAAAAATCATTTTCAATAATGTTTTTTTTTAAAAATTGGATAGACTGTAAATTTTTATCAATTTCATATACTCTATTTTCAGACACGAACAACCTCTTTGCTCTAGAAGGCATTATTTTACCTCAATTGTTATTAAAAATCTTAATTATTATTAAATAGAAAAGATATTTAGATTCCCTTTAAAACTAAAGCAGCTATAACAGGAATTGGAAAAAGTAACAACTGCAGATAAGCTACAAAAGTGAATTAGCCAAACAAAGAATAAATACGTGTTTCAAACTTAAATAATCCAGATCAAAATGAAGAGGAGAGGAGAAAATGTATCTAATAGTTTATTTTGCTAGACGATTTTGCTCATAAGAAAGAAAAACACATAATGCAGTGTAATAATTTAATCAATGATATTTTGATATAACATTTATTCTTAAATATTTAAATCAATGATTAAAAATTTTACTTACAAACTGGCATAGAATAAATTCAGATAAAAGCGAATTCAATCACTGTCTAATATAATACTAATCAAGAATAAAGCACAGAACATTCCAATTTAAGTTCCAGAAGTTCCAATTTAAACAAAGGAGTTTAAGCTACACAGTGAGTTTTAACACTGCATAGCGATCATTATTATTTGTCCTGCATGAAATATTTTTAATGCATTTTCTGGAAAACTGCGCTTTTTCGTTATTTATTCTTCCAGCAACACCTCTTTGAAAAAGTTTTAAGATATTATCCTACAACTTGACCAAAAGTATGACTCTAGCTATGTTAGGAACAATAATTTAACATTTCAGTTCATATTTATATATTTTACCAATCATTAATTTATTTATTTTAAATCTGTAATTATAAATCAAAACTTTGAATTTTTAACAAAAAAAAATACTTCCAAAACTTTTAGAAATATGAATCATATTTAAAAAAATATTTCTGTTCATAGCAGAGATAAGTATATTAATTATGAATGGTATGAAAATGACTGAAAGAATGATGCAAAGAATGTCTAGTGCAAATACAGATTTTTACTAAAATTTAGCTAAAAATTACTTAAATTTCAAATCTTACAAAATTCTCATTCAAATAATTCTTATTTTAACTTCTCAGTACAATTAAAAAAATAGGTTTCTATCATTAAAACAATATAAATTTCATAAAAAGTATTCCAAAGATAGTCAAATACCTTAAATTCAGAAATAGATGGTTTAGGAGTAGATGTTTCAATTATTGGTGGAGCCTTCTGTTCAGTAGGCTTGCTCACAGATGTCACAAAACTAGTAACAGGAGTGAAGAAACTACTTGTTGCTGAGCAACTAGAACCAAATGTAAATGTTGTTGTTGTTGTTGTTGTTGTTTGAGAAGTAGAAGATGTACTGAATTCATAAGTTATGGGTGAGCTAAACTTGAAACTTTTCGAATCTGTCAGACCTATGAAAAATATTGGTATTTAAGAATTGAAAAATACATTGAATATACAGTGCTTTTTTATAGACAATTACTAAATTCCTCTCTCCTATGTATTAATTTCAAACATTTTAAATATAAAAAATGGTAATAAGGCATGCAGAATATAACTAAATAATAGGAAAAAATCTGTTCAAGAAAATATTTATTGGCATTTGAAAGTTTATTATTATTTCAGATCAACTGCATCAAAATGCAATGCAAATAAAAAAAAAAGCCATAAAAACATCAGAAAATACAGAAGCACACAGAATCGGAAATAATTTTTTTAACAGTAATAAAACGCTGTTGTTTAATAGTAAAAGATATTGTGCACATTTTACTTTCTAAGTTAAAGGAAATTCAGCAGATTTATTAATGGCAACTTTCTTCTTAGAGTGGAGTTATTTTGAAGAATATCACATAGAAATATTCATAAACATTAAGATCATTAAAATGATGTTCTGACTAAATAATTGAAATAAAAAGTTAATTCTAAATTTAAATTTGATCTCTCTTCTGAAAATTGATAATTATAATGCCATCTGAAATTGTAGTCATTTTTAGATTTGAATTTTTAGTTCTCTGTCTGCAAATTGAAAATTTGAATGCAAACTTCAAGAATTTTTACAGGCTGTGCAAACTGTATTATACTTTCAACAATTTTAAATTATCATTTCTAATCTATTAAATTTAAACACACAAAAGACAATGTTATTTGTTTTTAAATACCAGAAAATTAAGGTAGTGCAAAAAGAGAGATAAAAAATAGCGTTCATTTTAATAGAATTAAAATGCTGCTGAAATTTGTAATATTTATTACATATTATTTCAAATTTTATTATTATTCACAGTTAATCACTACTTTAAGACCAATAATTGCGTTATCAAAAGATGTGATATAGTAAAACATTTTTTTTTTTTGAAAAAAAATAATGATAGAATAGTTCAAGTGTGTGTATGTGTGTTTTCTTTTTTACAATGTCTTTTCTTGTTTTAAATAAAAATATATAAGAAGCAAATTTAGAAGAAAATTATCAACATTTTATATTTAAAAAAATTGTTTTATATATCTTGACAGATAACTCAGAAGATAAAAACAAAATCTTGACTAATTAATGAAAGTAAAAGTGCCTTTTATCATTCTCCAGAGAAGACTATTAGCCTTTAATTTTACCAAATTGAAACCAAATATATTCTGCATATGGAAATGAAAAACTCAGCATTCCCTTTTGAAAGTATTATTAAACAAAAGTAACTTTTACACGACTTTGAATGCAAAATAAACTAATTCCAGTTTATCGTCTTTTTCCTCCTCTAATTTTAATAAATCTGTAATCGTTTAATTCTAGGTTTTTGTTTCATATTTTTAATTATCGCAATGAAATTACAAAAATTTCATAGTTTTCATCTATATTAAATGCCGTATTTCTCCTTCACAATTTAAAATGAGGGAATTGTTACTTTTTTCTTCATTTTTTTTTTTTGTTAAAACCATGATATATTTCAGATCTTTAATTATTATTTTTTATTACAAAGAATCTGTAATGAAATTCCCCTACATTTTATTTATCATAATTATATTGAGAAATATATTCTGATAAATATAAAGGCTGAATGATTACAGTTGCCTCATGCATATGAAAAGTTTCACTATTTTATACCTTGAATTACAACAATGATAGCCATTCGAGCGATAAGTCAAACACAATTTTATAATTTTTAATTACCGAAAAAACAACTACTGAGCATTAGTGTTTCTTTTCTCTTGAGAAATGGGGATAGAACGATATCGGAACAACATATGGTGTCAAATAACAATGCAATGTCAAAAACCAGAGATTTCATTTTGAAATCAAATGATTAGTCATTTTGCATCCATCTTCAGAAAATCTATTATCCCTTGGTTAAATAACTAAGTAAGTGCGGTTATTATCAAGAAAAACAGTTTGAGCACCATAGTGTTTCTCAGATACTGCACATTGAATTAATAACAAATCCAGTTCAATAACATTCAACAGAATAAAGCTTTTTAAAATAGCAAAAAATATTAAACTGGCCGATTTTAATTGGGTAAAACAAATATTGCATTTTTTATAAATAAATAGTATGTCTGGTTTTTTTTTATTAAGGTTAAATTTCAGCTTTCTAAAGGTAGTTTTATTTTTAACTTTAAAAAATACTAATTTAAAATTGCAATGCATTGACATTATATAATTTCATTGTAACAATTGTGATATAGAAATTCTGACAATACCCAACCTTATATAAGAAATACAGAAAAATACCTAACAGAAAAAAGATTTATATTACCTGACGTATTTGTTTTAGATGGTCTTGCTTCTTCACATGCTACACATTTCTGTTTATCTGAAGTATTTCTCACTAGACATACACCGCATTCCCAACTACCAGGAGGATTGATCACAGTAAACTAAAAGAGAGGGGGAGGGGGTACATTATAAGTAAGATAAATTCTCGGCCTATACAAATATGCATACAAAAAAATTCAATTTACCAGAAAAAAATTTTTTTTTTTACTTAATGAACAAAAATGGACATTTCATTTGAAAATTCATCTAAACCCAACCATACACAACTAAATCACATATTAAGTCATATGCCCATACAAACATTTTACTTTAAAATTTTGCAATACCTATGCTCAGAAGAATGACAATATATTGTTTCTTCCTTCCTCACCAATTCAGCAAAGTTAACAAAAATAAAACAAGTGATAAGGGAAAAAAGTTTCTAATAATAAAAAATATGTTTCTAAAAGTGGAAAGAAAATGTTTTAATTATGAACTAACTATTTTTGCCGCAGCATCCACTTGGCTATTTCTACTAATAAACAATGCATCCTTTAATTTAGCAGAATAAAATATAAAAATGATGGTCTAGTAGCTTTAAAAATAATTTTATATTGGTAAAAACCAAATGATGATCGTATCAGTGGAGCTATTATTGCAATTTTGAAATCAATACAGATTATCCATTTTTTCTTTAATGAAAGCCTTATTATTTTTTATGTAACATAAATGGTAAAAATCTCCAAAATAAAAAATTAACAATGTACAATTTCTGGAAATGATGGCATGACAAAAAAAAACCCAACTAAATCAACATAGTTACCAAATTTGCAACTGTCAGTAAAATTAATACAATATAATTCAAAGTTTAGTCTCTTAATGACAAAACACTTGCACACACAAAAATGACGTAGAAGTTGACAGGGTAGTTTGTTAATTTCATCAATGGTAAAAATATTCCTGTTTGTCCAAAACAGAATTTTTTCTTAAAATAAAATTTTTAAATTCTAATAATTTTTACCGCCAGTAATTTTCTGAAAATATTTTTTTAAAGTTACATATGCATTTTTTAATTATTAATTAACTTCTTCAATGATTTAAATGCAAGTTATGCATAAAAGGATTAATAATAATTAAGTACATTAAAGTATCTTCATAATAAAGCAAATATTGGCAATAAAACTTATTTCTTTAAAAAAATGGAAGAAACCTTACAAATTTCTGTAATTAGACATTTTAATCTTAAAAAGCTACCTGAACTTCAGATTTCTATGGCACATGTATTAGAAATAAATATTAAAGTGTGTGTCTGTTTTGTTACCATTTTTAATTTTGAAGATTTTTTATTAATTTAAAATAAAATTTAAAGAAACAAAAAAAAAAAAGAATGTTTTAATTATACAGGACTTTTTTTTTTTCAAAATAATTTTTATGCCTTTCTCTTTGATTTTAGGTTTTTAAATTTTTCTGCATTTTTATGCCTGTATCTGAATATTTCAACGACAAAGATAATGTTACTGCAGTAATTCACATTTATATTATATATATTATGAAATGTCAACATTCTATAAACAAACTCCCCTACACAACTGAGATCAGATTTATGCTACGAGTAAGCTCAACTTAGCTCACATGATCAAATAGTTATAAAAAAAATATATTGTATTCAATTCTGACAAATTTTTACATTGTAAATAAAAATGTAGACAAATTTTATTGCAAAATATTTAATTAATGACAGAAAAAGACTTAAGTCTCAACAGATCTTTTTAATAATTCTTAATCTTAGGCACAAAATGTTAAATGACATTTAAAATGATGTAAAGACACATTTCAAAATAAGTATTTATCAAAGAAGAAAAATTCTATCATAGTAACAAAAAGAACTGAAGATGAAAAATTTTGTATTTTTCTTCTTTCTGAATTTATTATAAACTGTACACAAATTCTAAAAAAATATTAACTTTTTTTCCCCCTAGCACTTCAGCAAATTACAGTTTCTGACAGCATTATCTAAGAATTTAATTTCCTTAAATAAGCTATAATATTGCTTGAAAAATATTGATTAATGTTTTGGTCAAATCTTTAATTTAAATAGATATCGGATGGATAAAGAAAATCTTGCTGAACTGAATTTATTCTCCCATTCTATGTTTTAAATATTTCCGCAAAAAAAAAATGAAAAGGCATGAATTCTTTCCTTAGTAAACCATATTTTCTAGGTAAATAGAAGAGTTTGTATCCAAAAGAAGTATCTAAGTTTGTATCCAAAAGAAGCAAAAGATACATTGTTCATTATAGAAGTTCAAGATTATCATTTATAGAGATAAAATAAGTACAAAAAGAATTTTAAAAAAAATGTAAACATATCCCTTTTACACAAACCCCTGGTTCTTTTTCAATGTCGACTTTCTGTTTGTTTTAGCAGTACTATTTACTTAAATATATATTGCAATATTTCTACGTATTGCACAATGAAAAATAAACATCTCTTCAATCACTGTTAACTCCCCTCAGTTTTGATGGGGGGGAATAGACTGAAGCATGAGCAAAAATGTGTAAGGTATCCTTATCAGAAATCTAACAATAATAAAAAGGCTATTTCATAATATTTGTATACATACATTATTATTATGCACAGGTACTTTAGGCAATATTTCAATAGGAGAGGAGAAGACAAAATCATTTCCAATTTTATTGAGAATTTCTGAACTTCTGTCAGGCTTCGGTCCAAAACTAAATGTAGGCAATGTAGAGATGGAAAGTGGTATATTGGGTAGAGGTGCAGATTCCAATTGCTGAATTTTGAAAAAAAAAAAAAAATCATATTCAGAAATGATGTTCTAAGTTAATTCTAGATGTTTTTATAATAAAAACATTTTTACTATACCTCAAAAGAGCTACTTCCAGCACTAGGTTGATGTTTAAGCATTTTGTTTTTCATTTTACCACCACCACCACCTTTAGCGCTGAAAAATCAATCAATAAAATCTTAGCCTTTTTAATCTCATATTAATTTTAAAATGTACAGTTAATGAAATACATACAGATTGGATAGATACTTTAAACACAGCTAATAAATAAAATGTCAGAAGTATTACAGCAATACTGCTTGTTTCATATAGATCAAAATAAAAATAAGAGTAATCAAATTTAAATAAGAGTAATGTCTACACTTTAAAGAATATTAATGTTCAACAGTTAACTTACAGTGGTATTTGTTGTAAGGAATCTGTTTGGAAGATATCAGCAGGAACTTTATTTTTCTCTTCAGATGGAAGAGGAAGGGAATCCTATCATAAAAAAATGTTTATTTAAAACAAATAAAAGAACTAACCCTTTACACAAAGCATCTTAGAGATTCAATAACTTAATGTGACAGGAAAAAAAAAAAAGGCTTACCATAGTAGAATTCTGAAATTTTCTCATCCCACAGCTTTTTAAAGTTGTTAATTTAGATATAGAGCTTATATTAGCTATAGGAGGTCCTTTGGGGGTCTAGAATGAAAGTGAATACAAATTCGGCTGTTAATACAATAAGAAATTCATCCTAAATTTCATTAACAATAAAACACATAAGTTCTCAATGAAGCTTGGATGAATAGTTAATACTTATGTAGATAAAAAGGTTCAATCAAATTTGACTATTTAAGTTTTTAAAACAATTTATGATGGAGAAAATTACTTACACCTGCAGGAGTTGATACAACATTGCTGCGATGTTTAGGAGGCTAAATAAGAAAAAGATATTTAATTAAATTATCAGAGTATCCAATATATAATGAAAAAAGTTTGATTTAATGTCAAAAATTAATATTCTAAACTTTCTTTGCAAATTTAAAAAGCCAATTGAAAGATCACAATCAATTTTTTTAATATTATCATTACAGGTATTTACTTTGACAAAAGGGAAAAACCCCACATATTTTACATGTTTAATATTTTCTAGAATCAAGCAGAATAAAAAAAAACTTGTTTTTTATTAAAAAGTGTTTTAAAAAGCATCTAATATTCTTTACAGTTGAGATTTGACCTCAAAAAATCATCATTACTGGACTATATTTAAAAAAGGGGGCAGGGGAACTGAAAATATTAGCGATAAAGTGATTTGAATCATTTTATCACTCTATATCAAATCAACTATAACAAAAATTACCAGTCAAATATAAATCATTTGAGATGCATGAAAAATATTTTGAATGTTCACTTAAATCATAAAAGGTACAACAATACCACAATCATTCAAAAACTAAGATCATGAATGCTGAGATGTGGTTGAACAGACACGATATGACCGTATGAAGGAAATAAATAAAAGTTATAAAAATTTAAATACAATTTTTTTTCTTTTAGTCACCCCTAAAATTATTTCACATTTAGAAATAAGTTATTTTAAAAACATGCTTTTACATAAGTACATTTTTATCATCTTACCATCATATATAGAGATAAATCAACTGGAGATTTATTAGTGTTGGGTATCTTTTTTACATCCTGTAAAAAAAGTAGTCTTTAAAATAAAATTTAACATAAATAGAAATATTTAATATGAATAATAATAATACATATTATGCAATGTCTGAAAATATTTAAAGAATTTAAACAGTTAAACCTAATATACAAAATATATTACAAAAGCACATCTAATAACATACAAAAGCACACTTAAAATCCTTTCCTAAATCAATTCAAATACTAATATTTTTTTATTGTATCATATTTAAAGTGAGTTTTAGCTTTTACAAAAAAAAAGTATTATTTAGACATTAACAATAAAAAAATGTAAAATATACAAAGCTTTTAAAAAAATACTTCAATTTTTTCTGAATATTAGTAAAATTTGATAGGTTTACTGACACATATTCACTTCATACTCGTAAAATAATACATGTGCAAGAGTATTATGTACACATATTTGTAAGCAGCATCCAGAAGAATCTGTCCAACCATGAAATTTTGAGCATAATTCTTCTAATGATTTTAGTCAAAATCTTTGCATTGGTAAAAAGAGTATAAAACAGTCAATCCAATCTTTCTTTTTTCATTTAACATAATTAAATTTTGAAAAATGTTTAAAAAAATTTTCTAGAATTTTTTTAAACAGCATTTATATCCAATTTAGAAAAAAAAATAAAATTTTTTCATTGATTAATTTTTAGTTATTTGTTTTCTAGATAACTTCTACGTTTGCTCACGAATCAATGAAACTTCACTCAGTAGAAATTTCATTTCCTCACTGATTCAGTACATTCACAAAATAGGACACTAAACATCATGAAAATATACATATATAAAACATTTATGCAGACCCAAAATCATGTCATATTTGTTGAGCATCATCTGGGAACAGATCAAAAGTTTGAGAAGACAAAATTCTTCTTAATTGTATTGTTTAAACAAAATGAGTTTAAAAAGAAATTTCAATTGTATTAGTTACTTAAAAATCTATTAAAAGATAGGTAAAAATTGATACACATGATTGAACTAACATAAGATTTTATTGAAAATAATAATAAATAAAAGTGTGAAAGAATTGTTTGTCTGATGTGTTGTAGAACATGAAATCTCTCTCGTACACCCAAGGGTCTGTAAATTCCATTGTCGAAAATGGACTATGTTGTAACCTTTTCTGTTTTTGCATTTAGAGCAGACTTTCTAGGCCAGAGGTGTAAAACTGAAATTACAAACTGAGTAACTAACTGTAAGCGGTACTTAGTGCAATATTTTCTTTCTCTCTTCCAACTGGCAGTATATTTTTGTAAAGTGATTACTATTTATTTATTGTGTGTCAATACATATTTCTTTCAAGAACATCACTCAGTATTTTTTTTAGGTAGTCAAGTGCAATACACACAAATGAATTTTATTTGTAGCTATATATCAAAGATATAAGCAAATTCTCCCCAGGAAAAAAGGAGCTTTCAATTCCATTATTTGAATAATTTTTACCTATATATATATTTCAGAAAAAATTTCTAAATATACATAAACTGGAGAATTTAAGCTGCTGAAAATCCCAAACTGTGAAGGAAACCCGCATTGCATAATGTGAGTCACTTGGTGGTGTAGATTTACTACATTTGTTGCAATTGAACCTTTTTTCGTGAAGAAAACACTTGGTTCCCCTACTTAAACTAAGAGTGCAATTTGTGAGTGATTAGCCAATATATTAAACATAACTGCATCATGCCTAAGTTAGGTGATAAACACCTGCTGAAAGGTACAATCCTTTTGCATGATGGTACTCCACATCATACTCATGAAAAATCTATTACACACGTTAGTAGGTGAAGATTACTTGCTGATTCATCATTTCTGTCATGCTTGGCCTCTTGATCCAGATTATTGGTAATGGGTTTAACTAAAGTTGAAAGTCTACCGAGAGTGTCCAACCTCAATAGGAATATTAAACAAAACCTGACAATTTCTCCCCATACCCACAAAAATGCTGTATAGTGCTGTTCACTACATTGTTCCTCTACTACAGATATTGAGGAATGACATGTTGAACACTTGTTATAAAAAAATGGTATTTCTTAAACAAGAATTAATGTACCAATTATAGATTGTATAATCATATAAAGCACTATCTGTTGGCCATTTTTGCAATTTTACAAATGGAAACATTTATACAAAAATTTTTGATACATGATGAATCACTTAATAAATTTTATAATATCAGTTAATAAAAACTAAATATTTATTATCATTATCAGTCAATAAAATCTATTTTAGGCAAGTAGAAATTGTCTTTTTAAGAAAATGTCTATTATCAAGTCATCAAGAAATGCAACTAAAGTAATTGTAAAAATGGGAGAAAAATTCATTTTCCTATAAATTTCAATTAAAAAAATCATAATATTTATGGAAAATATATAACTGTCAGCAGGTTTCGATATATTAATTTCCTTACTAAATATCTAAAATATCATCAGGTAACAAACCACTCAACATACAAATTAATAAATTACAAATAAAACAAATAATAACATACAAATAAAAGAAATAACACACAAGACATGCAAACATACAATGACAGGTGAAGACATCTTTTCTAAAGTAAGCAAGATTCTTTTAGCTGCAGAACTCATTCCTTCTAAACTATCTTCGGGTTGATTAGAACGGACTTTGATTTGATTCCTAGATGGCCTTTCAATCTAAGAAAAATGCAATGCCTAGATTACTTTCAGGACTCTTTAAACTTAATAAAAGTAGAGAATACAGTTTAAGAGAAGTGAGAAATAAAATTTCTTTAAAAAAAAGCATAAAACTTTTTTTTTTGCAAAATTAATTTTTATTTTACGTAAAGAAAGAAACAGTTTAGCAAGGTAGTTTAGCTTCTGATTAACATCTTAAACATGAAATTAAATAAAAGATTAATTCACACACATAAATAAGAATCCACTATACATCAATATTATTTATCATTTATTATACAAATCATTATTACTTTTACAAATGTATTCTTTTGTGTGATAAATTAGAATATTGATACAAGGAACAAGAAAAACATTTTATTAAACAGTATATATTAGTATAGTTTATAACTTCATGTTAAAATCTTGAAACCAGATGATTTCTGAGAAACAGAATTTACTAAATTTGCATTTACTACAAAATTTAAGTCAAATATTATATGAAACTACTTGAAAGAATAAGCCTTAGAAACTGCTCTGATTAACGAGCATTAAAATGCACAAATATTGTAAGGATTAAATTAAAACACTGATTAAAAAATTGTGACAAATTTTCATATGGTAATAATATTTATCAGCATAAATTATTATAATACAATTATTTTACAATCAGGCACTGAAATAAAATTTTAAGTATTTATTTTACCTGATAAGGGGCAGTGCTTACTGGCATCTTTTGAGTTGAAGATGCACCACCGAATGATGTTTTCCCTCGATAAAAAGGTGATGCAAGCTTTCTGTCAATTTGTTGATTTACCTATAAAGAGAAATAAAAATTATATTTATAAAATATTTGCAATTTTTTTATGAAATAAATATAGAATAAGTAACAGAATGCTTTTCAGAGGAAAATTGGACTTTAGGGGATTGTTATTTCATAATTATTTTTTATGGTAAAGTGCTGAGATTCATCATGAGTCATATAAATTTGACAACATATTATCCATCAACAATTATTTAAAATTTCCTCATGACTTAAATATTATTTATAAATTTCATATTGCCACATACATATAAATAAAATTTATTGTATTTTTTTAAAAATACAAACCAACAATTTTGAAGGAAACAAATTGGATGGTATATTAGAATAAGATTTAATTATTTTTTAAAGAACATATTAAGATTTATCCACAATTTTTTAAAAGCAAAATTGGCACACTATATCTCTAATAATTAACAGATTATTTTGGTTATTATATATATATATATTCTAGAATTAATTTATAGTTTTCAACTCAACAAGTTTAGTAGGCCACATTGTTTATATTTATTCTTAAACACAGAATTGTTTCCTCATAAATTTTATGACTATATTATGATTTATAATATAAATTTTACAACTACATCTTAATAAGGATTGTTAATTCATGACCAAGCTGGCTTTGTCACATTTTTTAACTGCTGTCTTATAAATATATTAGAAATTTATTAGATTCTTAAATTAAAAAGAATAAATAAAATTCATTTTTTGCTTATTTTAAGTAGAAATAGTTTCTTTGTGACAAATAATGAAATAATTTCACAATAAATATTTAACCCTATCTTGAAAATTTTTGAAACCATTATAGGTGTAGAAATGACAACTTCAATTAGATTCAGAATCCTGAAACAATGGGGAAAAAGAGAAGAAAAAACGTAATTTCCTAATGACACATGCAAAGCAGATGAAACTAATTTGTTCTATCAGTTCATGCCAGACAAAACAATGCCCTTTAAAAGAGAAAAACTATAAAAATAGGAAGAATTTAGAGCAGAGGCAGACAGTTCTACAATATTCAAACAAAACTGGAACTGATAACCATTGATATTGGAAAGTATACAATGCTAAAGTATTTTAAAATGTTGAAATTTCACAAGTTGACAACTATGCAAATACAAGGACTAGGATAACAGATGAAAATTTATAACATTTAGCATCTTGATAACAATACTTTTTAAAAAATATTTTAAGGTTCACAATCACACATCTAATAACAGGCACCTGGTGTAAAAAGCATGGGCATTTTACTTCCCACAAAATTACATGCCAATAATGCAGCTTTAGATTTAGGTCTAATCAAGTGTTTCAAGGGATATTTAAAAAATGAAATCAAAAATTGGTTTCAATCTGGATAACAAGCTCTCAAATCCGTATACAACAAATTCAAAAAATTAACACATTAAAGTTGGAATACTGTAACATCATCCACAATCCTAAATTGTTGGAAAGTAGCAATGAAAACACAAGTGGAACTGCTGAAGAAAGTATAGACAGCATATCTATGATAGTGCTTTCCAAAGCTCATCATATGTATCATCTTTATACAATATTAAAGATTTGATGTGCAAAGGAAGAAGATGGTTCACGTAACAAAATATAAATTTCACAAAGAATAACATATCTTTAATAAATATTCGTTGAGATTATGTAGCAACACTATCAAGAGTTCCTAACATTCAACTGAACTTCAGGTGGGCTGAAATATCAATTATATCATAAAGCTTGCAAGGATCCTTCTAAAATAATTAATTTTTTTCACAAAAATTTTTTCTAAAATTTTCTAATAAAACAAACATGAAGAAAAATGCAAATAGTTTGAAACTAAAGATGACAATAGGTCAAAACTTTTAATCAATAAAACTTTTTACCTTTGAAGGTGCAACAAATGCATTCACATTAAAGGCAGGTTGACTACTGTTTGCAACAGAAGGTGATCTCCGATTGAATTTTGCAACTGGACTTAAGCCTCCAGACCACAAAGACAATCTACTTGCACTTGTATTAGCTAAATATAAAATTTAAAAAAAATTAAAGCTATTTATCGCACACACAAAAATGATTCAATAATCGCATTTCGATACTTACGAGAAGAAAATCCTTCTTTCTGAGATGTAAGATCCCTTCTTTTTAAATCTACAGTATTTTTTAATGTTCCTCGCAGATTAGCAAGAGCAGACTCACTCAATCTCAAATTTGAAGGTCCTAAGCAATTAGATCTTTCTTTATGAGATGATACTAGAGATGAACACCCACTGGTAGAAGCAGAGCCCTCACTGTTTTCTGAATGATCATCACCTGAAATTAGTAAAATTGGTTATATAGTTAAGTCTGTAACAAAAAGAGCCAAGTTAAAACATATTCACTTCATATCACACTGATACTGTTAAACGAGTTTGATTTACAGTTGCTCAATATTATATATATATATATATATATATATATATATATATATATATATATATATATATATATATATATATATATATATATATATTAAAGGCACATATAAAATATACGCAAACATTTTTTAAATATAAATTCCTTGTTACAGCAAATTTCATTCAGTAAAAAATGAATACATTTTCAAAAATTATTCACTACATAATTAACATTAATGTTAAACATTTTGTTTTGAAACATAATAAACAATAGCTAAATTCAGATTATTTTTAGGAAAAGTAGATGGGAATTTCAGGGAATAGCCATTTATATTTTTCAGAATTAATAAATGAAACTTAAGTTTCATCAAGATAATGAATTTTCATTTAATCCTTCCAATATTCCATTAAAATTTGTTCTTAATTAAAGTAGCAAAATTAAAAAAATTGAAGAACTCAATTCAGAAAGAGAAAGGTTCATAAGAAATAAATTTTAATCAGAAGTCATGGATAAAGACACAAAAAAATTCCCTGCAAAATTTTGATAAATTGAAGTTAAAAATTTTCTGACCATCAAAATTTTGCAACCATTTTTGTTTTAAAAACTAAATAATAATTTGTGGCTACACAGCATATGGAATAATAGTTATTAATTGAAAATAAAATATTAACATAATTATACAAAAATTGATAAAAATATTAAAAATGTAGAGTTATTATTCAAAAGAAAATTAAATGATCTCAGGAATGACAAAATGATTCTAAAAATGCTGAAATCTATATCTGAAAAAATGTTCATTTACCATATTACTGAATTAATAAAATGTACTCTCAAAAATAAGCCCATGAAAAAAAAATTATAAAACACATTTCTGAATTTTATCAAGTAATTCATTTTCCCGACTTCCTTTACTTTGAATATTTCAATCCAAATATTTGATATTACAGATAAAAGTAACATCAGTATTTACAGTTCCAACTTCAGATAATTGAACAAATAATTTCATCAAAGCAATGCAAACTGTTTCTTTATTACACAACACAGGTTATTGTTCTCTATAAATTATTTTCATTGGGTTATTTAACCTAATGAAAATAATTTATAGAGAAGTAACTTTTTTCAACAAGTAATCATTTCTTTTAAACCGTGACTATTTAGGAATGAGTTTTATTTCTTTACATAACAAGATGGCATCAACAAAATATCAGACCCAGTCACCCATATATTAATGATAAGCACATAATGGCTGAGCAGTTTAACCAGCGGACTCGTGAGCAGAAGATTGCAGGTTCGAATATAAGCGAGGCAAGATGCCAATAATAACTCTTGTTTTACATCGATTCATGCCATACTAATAAAAATAATCATAATCTAAAGACACAGTTAAGAATGGATAGTTTTCATCCAAGGAAAAATGACCCGGAAAGCTTCTATTGAACCCCTATATTAATGCCATTTTTTTAAATACCAAAACAAGATCATTTGAAATTTCTTATTTCTTACTGCAGTACTTCATAAATCTTTACTATTCACATCACTATATTTAAAAGTATATTACAAAAAAAAAAAAAAAACTGAGAATAAAAATATTGCATACATTTTTAAAAATTAGATAAATTTTATAATGCCTAACTTAATCAGAAGAAATTTAAATTGATATAAAAAATACATTATTTATGAAACTATAAAATTTTAAAATAAACAAAAAAATAATGTAAAATGTACAAAATTTATCTAAAATAAGAAGTTTCAAAAGATTTTTACATGAATTAAGAATAAGCAAAAATGTTCACTGATATATAGTTTTATTAATGTAATAAGTAAATATAGTTGGTTGAAACTGACAGTTTTTATTTTCAGTTTTTAACAAATGTCATAGGAAAAGCAAAATCTTCATTCTGTACAGAAAATTACCTTTTTAAATAGGCCTTACATTCAAGTTTATTTTTTCATTTTAATTTCAGCTTAAAAAAACATTTTGATAGTGTTAAATATCTAGGAGATATACCATGTTTTAAAATATTTAAATCTTTTAATATGATAGTTCTTATAAAATGGATCCACTGTACTTTTTTGATATTGCTTTATACTACTTGGTAAATTTAAAAGTTCTTGTCCATTTAATTTAAATAACATGTGGAAATTAAGGGAATTTTAAATATAACATGTAAAAGGGAAGAGAAAACTAGTTTTGCTTCTTGACAGTCTAAAGAAAGAATGTGAATTAAAAATTCCATGTGAATTCAATTTAGAAAATTATATATTTTAAACTTGTTTTAGAATTAATTTTCAAAAAAGGTTCCCCTCAGGATGGCTTTAAACTTAATTAAGATTAAACTTAAAAATTAGATTATTTTTAAATTAAAATAATTTATACCAATATTTCTCCCATAAAAAAGTATACAAAGACCAATGCACAAAAATAGAAAACATACAAAAAAAATCTTAATTACAAGCATATGATAAATAAACAAGTATAGCATTAGTCATTAACAGAAATGTTATTATTCTTACTATAAAAAGAAACTAAAAGTTAATTAGGTATCTATCATTATAGGCAATGCAAATTAAATCTAATAGATTGACTTGAGACAGCAGAAAATAACTGTACATGTAATTATGCCATCAAAAATATAATTAACAGTGAAACCAACACTGGAAAATAAGCTAGAAAATGAAGGAGGGAAAATCGGGAGGATGTTGGTGAGCATTTAAGCGAGGATGGGAATGGTAAAAAAGCTACTAAGCACCAACAGAGATTAGAAATTTTTAACATATTTGTCTAATTTAAGCTAATTACATGCAGAAAGTTAAAAATTTCTACATGTAATCTTTTTCTCTCAGCATATCAATAGATATAATAAAGAAATGTTGAAGAGCACCCCATATAAGGAGAAAAACATTTTATTGTAATAGAAATCTAAAATTATGTATTCAACTTAGGAAGGGATCATGGATAGTGGCATAAACAAAATTGTATTTAAAAATATTATTGCAGGTTAAAGCTAACACAAATTCCTTCAATAGTTTATAATAAACAAGCTCACTGACAAAAGATACTCGAGATAAAATAAGAAAAAGGTTAAGATGTGAGAAATAGGGTTGAATATTAAATCGTTACCAGCGTAAAAAAATTAATACATTTGCCATGAAAACAATTTCTTGTTTGAAATAAGCAAGATATACACAAAAACAATAACATAACTCATTATTTCCATATATTTTTCAAATTAAAAATCTAGCACACTGCTTACAAGACATCAACTAAAATCATGTGGCTAACTAAGCTTGACTGGATATATTATATCATAAAATTTACAAAATTATAATCACAAGTAAAAAAAAATAAACCATTTAGTTTAATGCTTAAAAACAAAAATATGTACCTTACAAGATTTGCATTAGAAATAATAAATAATTTTAAGTCTTGACAAAAAATAAATAAAAATAAATAATAAATAAGACAATAATTGATTAAGAATTTTAGGTATATTTAATGGTTTCCTTTAAATCAAATCATGCATGTTTAGGTCATTCTAACTCAAAGAAAATACAACAGATATTCCCTCATTAATGATTTTACATTCTTGAAATACTTCCAATTTTTCAGGAAGAATAGAAATTTTTGATGCAAACTATAATTATTTATAATAAATGCTGCAGAAAACCTTGCTACGAAACCAAAATACCATAAATTTAAAGATTTCTTAATAATTACTAAATAAATTTTTTAACTTTTTGCATAACAAATATGAAAACTACTTTCAAATCAATCGCCAAAATGTTGACATGTTTATGGCCAAATGTGCACTCTGATTGTAATCAACAGGTATTCTTGTATTTAAAAAAAATCGACAACAGTCTACTTTAGAATACATCATAGATTAAGGCAGAATAATACACATGGAAAAATGTTTTCAATTAATTAAAACAGAGGTTTTGCACCTAAGTGAGACTACTTCTTTAGAACATGAACTTTGTGCTTTTCATTAATAATCAAAAATACAGTGACATATATTGAAGGAAAAATCAATTAGTAGAGATGTAGGTACTTTTTGATAGGCTGGATGAAGGCGAAAAGTCAACGAAGAAATTTGGCAAAATTCTACATTATTTGGCAATTTTTCACTTGCATATGGCTAACAGAAATGTGCTGAGATTTATTGTAGCTTTCCCATTCAATGATAAATGTGTTGAAGACAGTCAAGTCCATTTCAACAAGTAACAAAGCTAACAAACAACTAACTGCTACAGAACTGTATTCAGGATTCGACTATTTTCAGGAGTCAAGAGGATTAAACCAGATATGTTTTAATCAGACCAAAATTGAAACCATAGAATGAAAAACAAGAGGGGGGGGACAAAACAAATCAAGGGATTTGAGTTGTTCATACATATTATTTGAACATTATATTTATAAACATCAAAAGTAACCTGCCTGATAAAATTATTTTTAAAAAGGTGGCTGTATTGTATCATTAATATGATTTTTTATATACCTTTTTCAGTGTTACCACCATCTAGGACAAATAACATGTTAAAGCTTGCATTGCAAGTTTTTTAGATATATACTGGTTAGTTACATATTAATCATACAAAATGGTTTATAAATTATTGAAATAGCCTTTAATATAGGAGCTGCTAGCAAAAATAAAATGAAATCGCATCTTTAAAAGATTAACAAACTTTCTATAATATACATAAAATGCTTTTCAGCTTTAAATCAATTACTTATACTTATTTATTTAAGCACATATTCACACACATTTCAAAAATAAATGAGAACATAAATATTAATGAAATAAAAACTTTCAGTAATTGTATAATGTTATAAAAAATATATTTAAATTTTTAAAAATACATGCATTAGAAAATGTTAAAATAAAATAGTTTACCATTCATAATAACAGGAGATTCTTTGTTTTCTACCAAAGTATTTTGTGTTATTGTAGATGGTAAATGAGATGATGGATTAAATAAGTTAGATGAAGGTGCATCTAACCAAGTTTGAGTCCCTTCACTTAAAATTGAAGGAGCAGGTTCATGTAATCTTAACCTCGGCCTTTTACTTCCATGTGTTGTGGATGATACTGTAGTAGGTATTTGAGATGGTACTTCATCTTCATCATTTGATTCCTCATCAGGAGCATCAGTTGAAGCAGGCTGTTCTTGAGAGGAGGACATCCATTGTGAAACACTAAAAATCCAAGAAGGATTTAGAAGGCCTTTCATTTTTGATGCAACCTTCCCAAGAATGCCCTAAAATAATTAAAGTGAAAATTCATGAGAAAGGAAATTTTATTTTCATAAGTCATAAAAAAAACTATTATGTGAAAATAGATAAGATATATAATCACTTCATTTTATCATTATATAAATAATAATAATAACATCACAAAACTGAAACATTCCAAAGAAGAACTAAATTCCATCACATTTTTCGCTTGTGCTCAGCTAATGGCAAAGTATCCAGATTGGTATTTAATTACAATAATATTAATCCACTGCTATAAATTCAATGTCACAACAAACTATATAGATCCCTTTGATAATATTAAAATGTTTTGAGATGTTTTAAAGAACACTTTTAAACAGCTTTAATGAGAGAGAAAAATAATCAGAATCAACATCCACATTACAGCAGTTTTTAAGAACTATTAATCACTTTATAAGCATTTGTCAAAGCAGAAAGAGAAACAATTGTAGAGAAATGATTTTTTAATGACATTTTATGAAAGAGAATTCAAAATATCAGTATCAAGGAGATATTTTAATGTCTCAAGTATAATATAGTTAGTTTTTATTGTTTTTTGGTAATGGATTTCTATTTCCAAATTAAAAGCAATTGTGGAACATACTAATGATTGAGAGATTAAAAAAAAGAATTCTGGTAAAAAGCTTAATTTGATAGGAAGGAATACAAGCATAACTTCATTTTTATAAGATATTGTGGAGAATATTTTGTTAGAAAAAGAGCTAATAAATTCTACCTTCCTGTAAAGTAAGAGATGTTATAAGCAGGTAAAACTGCAGGATTGTGTTGTAAAGAATCATCCAATCAAGCAATAGTTATAAGTGCTAAAAATTTACTTGATGTTTTCTTATTTTCATTAAATTTTGGAGGCAGAATAAGAACAAATGTCTTAAATATAGGATCAAACAATTTTAAATGGAATTTTTAATAAGATAAAACTACTTTCTCATTAAAGAGTAAAATAAAAATGTTTTTTTACAAAATTATAAACGACTTAATATGTAAATTATAAATATATACTATAAATTATTATGTTCTTACAAATGTGGGTACTTTTTATAAGATGAAATACATTATCTTATTTTATACAAATACATGAAAAAATTATTTAAATTGAGTGTTACACATTATCGACAAGAATCAGAAACAAATTATGCTTTTTAAGTAGTATTACAAAAAGTAAGTAATAAGGTTTATTTTATTTATGGTGCGGTAAAAAGTTAAAAGATTTTTTTTAAAAAATGATTGAAGAGAAAGCAATTTTACTGCTTATATAACTTTTTTTAATTTAAAAATAACTCAGAGAACTACTACAGAGAAATGATATATCATTATAGTTGTAAAATTTTAAAAATATTTCTTTAAAACTATTTTTTCTGAATTTAATAAAAGTGAAAAGAAATTTTGTTTAATTTCCAATTAAATATTTAATCATTTTTTGGGCTAAAATAAATACAATAGGCAAACCGCAATTCTTTAAGGTTACAAATAGTCAGAAATCAAACTAACTGTATAACTTAGTTGATATTCAGAAAGTTTTTTGGTGTCAAGCAGGATTCAGAAGGGAATAGCAAAAATTCTGCATAGTTATTTTTAGTTGTGACCATTTTCGAACCTTAAAAAGTTGACAATAGTCTTGTCTTCAATGACAAATGTGCAAAAATTTGGTTGAATTTGACCCAGATATTTAGGTGTTGTAAAACATTCAAGGCCACAACAAATTTTATTTATATAAGATAGTGAGTGTTCATTCCAATCATCAAATATTTAAACTAATTCAACAATAAAGTTTTTAGTTGAAATTTATTCACAAAAAAACATTCTAATATACAATTGTATATAATTCATAAACAAGCATAAAACTTAACAGATAGATGGCAAAAAAAATAATCAAATGCTTATAAGATAAGAACAATATTTTATTTATATCAAATTAAAAATAACAAAATAAACATTGAAAATAAAGGCAATTCCATCAACAGACAACTAAACAATAAATTATTTAATATTTATAATTTATTTATGAAAATTATATCACATCTGCATGGCTACTTATCAAACAGGAAAAATTAAGAGTTAATATTGAAAAGTAACCTCCTTGTTATCAATCTAACTGATAAATAAATTTAAAATATACATCGAAATCATATATTTTTGCAACACAAATTCTAGATGTATCAAAACTCAAAATCATTGTTTTTATTCTAAAATTTATATTTACTTCTAATTTGACTGCAAAGTTCAGATAGAAAGTTAAATCAATAACAAGGTTAAAAAAATGTCAATTTTACTTTTGTATTGTCAATGTGCCAAGCAATACAGTTAAAAAGAATACTACAAGCATACTTATTGACCATGCTTTCACAAGTAAATACAGAAATATATGTCTGTCATTTTTAGGTACATAAACTTGAACACAATAGCACAAAAAAACAATTTTGCGGGCTTCTAAATGATATACAGCCAGCTTCATTACTTCAGGTAGCAATTACATTCATAAATATGAAAAAAGTAGCATCTAAAACAGTTCAACACAATGAGATCTACCTGATTTGGGCGATCGTATGGCCTCACATTGCGTGGTTTATGCTTCTTGTTGCGTATAGCTCTTCTATCCATTTCTATATATAGAACCAAATAAATTCTGTGGAAATTCCAATCACATAAAACACAAAAAAATACAAGTTAACCTTCTAAAAATTATTCATTTTTAATCACGTTTATATTTCCATCTAACGTACCACTTCAGCAATAAACATGGCGGCATCATAAGTTGAATGTGATTGGATGTTGAAGAGCGCAAAACTTTTCGAGATAAAAGTAATTGAGCTAGCTTATCAGCCACATTTCCTTATGTCTTCAATAAGGGAAGCATTAGTAAATTATATTATTATTACAATTGCATCTGATATTAATAGTAATTACTATGATATGTATGAAATAAAAAATAAAGAAAATTCCTTATATTACTATGCTATATCAAATGATTCTTCAGGACTTAGCAAATCGAAACTTTTTCTTGGTTAATAGGACAATTAAAGGTGTCACCAGTAAATGATGGTAATTATCCGTATAAATGAGATTGAGTAGAATATTAATACAGAATGATGTTTTCAAAAGCACTTTTTTCGAGATAGCATTTCTTTCCTAATAGAATGTAATTCCGAGGAATTTCACTTTGTGATATCAATTATGTCCATGTGATTGATGTGATATGTACAACAAAGCAGGAAAATATTAGGTCAAAAATAAGCTCAAAAAATATCCAGGAATCAGTACTCCTTCCTCATAAAACAAAATACCTCGAGATAGTAATTCTCGCCCCCCCCTCTTTTTTTGTTTAAAAAGGTTTTATGGAACTGAAGTTTTTACCTTAAAGACTTGTAGCTCAGCCTTATAGTCAGATAATATCCTTCGAGCTGAAGGGTCCCTTTTGCTCGAA